>APFE030008907.1:78494-103335 GCA_000404065.3 Pinus taeda
CTACCAATAAAGTTTTTTCAAGTTTTCTTCCCAATTTTCCCCAGTCATTGCTGACCAGTACCTCTTTATTTTTGTTAAGCTTGAGGAGGATAACATATGCTTGTTCTATAATCTGCCCTTCCGGCGAACCCGTCGCTATGTTTTAACGAGCCTAGTGACAGTGAAACTCGTTCTTGTCCATTTGGACAAGTTTGTCGCTATTGATTTTAACAAGTTTAACGACAATGATAACTCGGTCCTTTTTCATTTTTAGAGAGTCTGAAAAGGGATGGAAAGGAAACTCCAATAATTCTTTTTCGTCATATAATCCCTTAAGTCTGAAAAATTATAAAATAATACAAAAGGGATGAATTTTCGATAGTTTTAACGAGCCGAACAAGACAAGCGCTCGATCTTTTTGTGTAATAATCCCTCGGGTCCAAAAAGATTAAATCTAGACGAGGGATGGCACTTACGATGACTTTAATGAGCCGGAGAGGCAAATCGCTCGGCAATATTTTCATATTTTACGAGTCAGATGAAAAGAGCTTAAAGGAGACTCGTTTTTTGAGGAACGAGTGATAATTTCGAGTAGCAGTTGATTCCATGTAAGATTTGGAATTTTCTAATCACGGTAGTGTCACAAGGATGGCTAACAATATCACTCATCGCAGATGTTCCTCAAAAGGGTAAATAATCAAATGGAGGCATATGATCGGCTAAACGGAGTTGAGGTGATGATGAGAACACGACCAAGGCTCAAAAGCTGATGATAATGCATTTACAATGGTTATTTACCGAAGATTGGTTCATTTTTTAATGAGCTTAAACTCTTGGGGAAACATTTGCTCATTGCTTAGGTTTAACTTTTAACGAGCTTGAACTCCACATAAAAACTTATCGTGCCAGTCGTATAATAAGGACATCTCATCGATAGGTTCAATTTTTATGGAGCTTGCACCATTCGAAACTTTGCTCCAGATCCTTTCGTTATGCAAGCTAGGAGTGACCAATCCTACAAGTTTAAAAGGTTTGAGAATCTACAAACTAAGAAAATAAATGGTCACTCTTCACTTGCATAAAAAAAGGTTTGCATGCCCCCAGGTATAGTGAAATATTTCCAGGTTACCATATAGAAGTTCTTGCTTTTGCAAGATAGTTTCCATCCACAAAGCAGATAGAAACACTTCCTGGCTTAGTCCTTCTGGATAAGGGTGGTTCTAAATACCAACCTCCTAACCTTGACGAAGGAATCTTATTCTGGTCTAATTCCAGATGAGTATCGGACCAGTCATTTTCCTTTGCGGAAACCCACTCTATACCTAGAGTTTCCCTGTCGGAGCAGGCCAGGGTGCATGCCTCCTGGGTTTCAGTCATGTCCTCCCGAATCACTCGCGCTCTTCAGGTGGACGGACTGGAGATTGATGAGACATTCCTTGTGTGAAAAGACCATTTAGGGATGGTATTTTACTATTTTCCATGTGTGAGCCAGGGAACGAAAGCTGGTCTACAAGCTTGACCACTCTACCTTCATTCAGAAAACACATTACTCGAAAGAGTGAGGAGACGATGGCTCCCATGCAATAAATATAGTCACATCCAAGGAGTAGATTGTAATCTAAATGCCCTTGGACTACCATTATGTTCATATGAATGGTTTTCCTTCTCAAAGTAATAGGCACATTTGGAAGGATCCCTAACGGTCGACTGGTTCCTTTGTCAAAGCCTGTTAGATTTCTCATCTCAGGCAGAAGCGATGGCGAACCAAGCACTTTCCAAGCAGTTGAGGAAAGGATACTCACAAAAGCCCCTTCATCTATGATGGTACCAGCCATGACCATTCTGTAAGCTTGTACAATGATTCGGAATGGTACACTAGCCAGTAAACGGGGTCTGCCTAGTAGATTCCAATCAAAGGAAATGACTAGGTTGCTTGGAGGTGGGACCGAATAGACAGCCGGATACGACTCTGATGAATTTCCTTCCTACGATAAAGGAACAGGTAGACTACCCCCATGTTCATCAGAGTCTGTGTTTACGAAAATAATTTGAATGGTGTCATTCTCATTCTCTCTGGTGACTGTATCATCTGAAGATGTACCTTATGAAGGCAAGACCAGGTCAACTGCCGCCTCGACCTTTTTACTTTTGTCTAGTGTGGATTCAGATGGTTTATCTTCAATGATAGACGCTTCAACCGACCACAATGGTGTGCCAGCTGGATTTTCAACCAGTGATGGACTCCACAAGAGTTTCTTGTATCCAAGAGGAAGCCGTAGCGGTGAAACCAGATGGTTATCCAAAACTCTTTTAGCTTCGTCTAGGAAGGGACAACGGTGGACGACGTGATCGCCTTCACACAGTTTACAAGGAAATTTGCATTTCCTTTTCTATCCAGATACTTCGCTTTCACTAGTTGACGGTGTACTTTCAACATGATCATCAGAGGTTGATGACACCGGATTGTGCAAATGAGGAGACCAGTCCCTTAATATCCGAGGGATACAAGGATAATCTCAATGATAGTGGTCTCCTTTGCAAATGACACATGGAGATTTAGGTTTAGACGGTGCAGTGTGAGGATTTTCGCTAGACGACACATGGTTGCCCCCTTTTTCTTTTGGCTCCTTCTTCTTCTTTTCCTTTTTCTCCTTCCGCTTCTTCTTCTTCTCAGTTACTTGATCTTTAGCTTTACCAGCTTCATCAAGCAAAGAGGAAGGAGGAGAGGGAGAAATGGGCGAAGTAGATGGTTGGGGGGTAACTCTAGTATCATCTAGTTGCTGATTTGATTGCTCAAGAATCGTGGTGGTTTGAATGACAGAGGTCGAGAAGAGCCATATCGGCAAGCCGATTGTCAGTCCTGGAAGTCACAATGTAGCCATATGAGGTGCACCAACATCTCCCCAAGAGGAGAAGGGACTAGGATTTCCTCCAAGGGGAAACCCTTGGTTGGTGGACTCCATTTTCTCAACTTAAGATCAACAACGGAACAGTGATGTTATTCTGATTAAAATAAATTTTAGACGCCTTGACACAACTTTTTTTTTCAATTTTTAAGAGTCGAGAAAAAACAAAAGATGACTCTAGTCGCCTTCGATTTTTAATGAGCCTGAAGTGATACGTGCTCAGATGGACCTTTTCCTTTAAGGAGTCTGAAAAGGAACAAAAGAGACTACTCTGGGAATATAGACAGAGGGATTACCAAACCAATCGCAAAACTGCAGAATACTTTTTATGGTACGGCAATCAATCTTCCCGAATGTTGTGTTTAGTGCATTGCGATTGGTAGGGCGGCAGAAACGAATTCCTAAGGATAAAGGATATAGCCTATTGTGGTCTCCCAATATATACTCGACGTTATGTGGGAGCACAAGTCCGTACTGGCACTTGTCATCTCAAAGAGGAGGAATCACCCAACCAACAATGAAAACGACAGCTATCAGGCTTTACGACGCCGAAATATGTATCTAGCCTAGACTTCTAGAGATTGTGCGTTAGGTTCCAAAGCGTTTTTAGGTTCATTAAATTTATTTTATAGTTGATCTTGTTTAAGAAATTTGCCTTTCAAGTTCACCGCGTGATGTATATATACAATTCCTAAAATGCAGTCTAAGATGATAAACAATCGTTTAATCTTCTTTTGCAATGAAAATCCTAGCTACTAAGGGAAGAGAACTGAGGGTCTTTCAACATAGAGCACCGAGCACACACTAGATGCACTTTCCTAAATCAACAAGCAGTCTAAATGCAAATGCACATGCATGTATTTTTTTTCAGCCTTCTTAATGTGTGAATGACAAGAAAAATGCTAAGTGCAAATCTGAACTATCTTTCCAAAGCAACAATACTAACAAATTTCTCTTCAAAACGAAGTGAAGATAACGACGACACTTTGCAATTTCGAATTGAAAACTATTTTCGACACTTGAAAAACTACTAATTCAAATTGCATACAAGAGTAACAGTATAATCGACCATCAAGAACAATGGGATTCTCTTCTATAACTGAAAACGACACTTGCGACACTTTCAGATCAAGAAACGACAGTCTGATTACGCTACTTTTTTGTAAAAGAGAACTAAAAATGGAAAACAATACATAAAAACATTTACAGTTCTTTGCACATTGGAGGTGGAATGATGGAAAGGAAGGGGGCTTCCATAGAGATATATTGATCACAGACAACAAAACTCCTTAATAGAGCTGAAGAGAGAGAAGAAAAACCAAAGTCTGAAGGAAAAATTAACCTTCTCTGACCATCAAACCTGTTACATAGGGAATCCAATATGCATCCCACCTACTGCATATGGGAGGTGCAATGCATATAGATTTACTTGAAGAGAGGGTGCGATGGTACCAGTGCGAGACTTTTACTTGGTCTTTGGTCACGGTTTGCAGCTTAGTTCAGGGATTTAGGCCGAGCAAGTGATGTTCAGCAAATATAAATCACAGGGGTTGATTTAAACAGGTTACTAGAGCCACCACTAGGGCAATTAGAAAGTTTTCAAAATCGATTATTCAATTTATAAACAAAACTCGGAGATAGACTAAAGCAGCACTGATCTACTTTGTACTTGCATAGCAAATGCAGTTCAAAGGCTAGCTGGCTTGACTTCAGGCTCCGTCTGTAAGTTTATAAAACACACAAATGTAGACAAGCAAACAATCTATTCACTCCCCAGCAGAGTCGCCATTTTTTTATCAGGAAAACTAGTGTCCACTCGGAGCTGCTAGTCCCACTAAGACTCGTAGCTATCTTAGAAACAAGAAAACTAAAACTACTTTCGCTTTCCTTTATGAGAAGTAAATAAGAGGGGAACAAAGGACACCAACCTCAGTCTTGTGCTTGGTTCCTTTCTTGGTTCCTCTCCTTTCTGATAGATCTTTTCCGCTTCTTCTTCGTCTACCCAGCTTCAAAGAGCACCTGTGGAATCAAATCAGCATAATACTATCGAAGAATAGAGATCTACAATCATAAGCAATACAGGACCAGATATGTATTGACCACACAAATGCATATATCATCAAACATACAAGAATGTGGAGGAAAACTTGAATAGCTTTATTAATATCCAGAATAGCAAAGAGGATTACAACCAATTGTTCCCCAGCTTCATTTCTCCAGCATGGAACCCTTTCTTACCTCATGTAAGAGCTTATATCACCAACACTATGATGTTGCACAGGAACCAACAACACTTCCTTACAAGATACAAGATTCCAGCCTTTGGATCTCTGTGATGAGGGATCCATATATAGATGATTGTAAGGGGGTGAGTCAGCTTTTGGGATTTTGATTAGTGTCCTCTCTCTGATAGTTCTTGATTCCACTTGGCTATTGATGATCTCTTACTCATCCTTGAGCAAATTCAGAGAGGCAAGTGTTAGAGGAGAAGCTTATGGAATATTCCATGATCCTCCACCTCGCAAACTGTCCTTGCCATTTTTCCATTCTCGCCCATCGGACCCTACAGAAGGGCTTTCCAGTATGCATCACACCTTTTACACTGAGCAAGTGAGATGCATCGCGCCCTCTACACTGGGCATTCTGTATGGTCCAATTTTGACCAGCTCTGAGCAGTTTTCTGTGGAGAACTTATAGGAGATGATGTAATCAGCTGACCTTGTTCCTTTAGGGAATGAAGCAACACTTTTAGGGACTTAGGAGCCCTTGGTTTATGGACATTTATGATTGGGGTTGCAGTGCCAAAAAATGTCTATAACACTTCTAAGTAGCTCTAAGGGGTCTAGTTGTTTTGAGATCCTTGGTGGCTCTAGTTTATGGCTCGAATATCCATGGAGTCAATGTCATCAACTCTACAAGATAAGTATTGATTCATCTACAAATTTTTTTATGGTATAATGAGATAGATGATTTTTGAATTGAAATTTGTAGGAATATAATATATGTGGATCAATTATTGATTTTATGGCCAAAAATTTATTGTAAGTTGTCATTAGATTCAGGGATTACTTCAGGTGAAGATACCAATGTATTGGTTGGCTAGTGTTTCGAGGAATTTTCTATAGGTATGGCAATTAGAAAGAATTTCATGAATTAAATGTAGGTACCTTATGTGTGGATCATGTACATGTTTTATTATAGAGGATATGAGATGCATATGGTATAACCAAGTGTAAGTGATGTAATCAACACACAGGGGTTGTAATAAATATCCTACAAGTAAGTTGTAGGTTATTTGACGAGAGTGCCATAGGAATGCAACAAACATAGTATAGACATGACATGATGTGATAGCAGGTACCACTCAAATGTCAAAATATATTAGAGGATGTGGTAGGGTTGTAGCAAGGAATAGAAGAAAACTATTGATTGATTGGTTTCAGGTGGGTGACAGATTATAAACATGGTCACCATAGATGAAATTGACACAAGTAACGGGTGTTCTGCAAGATATAGCAAATTGTAGCAGGTCTATAACAGTTTTTATGAAATGTTATACATGGATATGATAGGCCTTATCACATGATGGTAATAGGTATGTCACAGGTGATGAAATCCTTCTAACAGGTCATGACAGGTTTTGTAGCAGCCTGTTATACGCTTGTGGCAAGTTGTAATAGGTTATTTATTTGTTATTTTTGTATAGAGGTCATGATAGAACTTAAATCATATCTTTTGTATTGGATGTGATAGGTTGTTTGAAAGGCCTTGAAAGGTCATAATACCAATGCTAGGTGTATGGAAAAACTAATGACAGGTTGTGCTAGGGTTTTTTCACAAGTCATAACAAGTTTGGTACAACTTTGGGAACATAGTTGAATAAATTCAACTAGAAGTCCAAGATCTTATTAATCATCGCAATGAAGAAGATAGGAAGCTGATTAGATATTCGAATAGGAAAATCCTAAACTTGAGTAGAGACTCGAAGAATTAGAGAAAAAAGAAGCTCAAAATGATTTTAACAGATTGTAGATGATTTGCCAATCAGGTGATAGTAAGGATTTACAACAACTATGTTAGCTAAGCAAGTTAAATTGTTATTTGAAATAGATATTAAGAAATAAGAATAACATAAACCAAATGCAACACAAAAATTGTATACAAGGATGGTATACCATGTTCACATGTAGTAATAGTTCTCCATAGATGAAGCACCAGAATGCCAACAGAATGCCAACATGGAATGAACATTTTTTCACATTTGACAAAGTCTAGAAAATTACAAATTTAGGTTTGGCTATATGAATGAATGCATGCACGTGGTTGTTGTTCTTCTTTCTAATATTAAGATAGTGTGTGTGTGTGTGTGTGTGTGTGAAAATATATTGTTGTTGATGTTAATTTTGTTTTGATGTTCTCTAGGGATAACGATGGTGGTGCTGCAAGTGCACATTCATTGGAATGGGGAAAGAACCTCTTGATACACTTGTTGCGTAGAGGGCACAAAAATCATGGAGGAAGCCCAAAGATGAAACCAAGGAAGAGGACATGGATTTAGAGAGTCTGCAGCAATAGATTCATATTGTATATATATCATGCACTGAGGACAATGCATAAAATGGGGGGGGGGGGAGGAGGGGGGATGTTATACCCATGTCATTCATGATGTAATTAAATATGCATTGATATTTTGGCTGGTGAACCAGATGTATTTGACTAATAGGCTGGTGAGTTGAAATTATATTATGGGGTTTGTATGCTCATGTAGTGATAATAAATAGATTGCGGGGCAAGTGTGCTCTAATGATTATGCATTTTAAATTGTAAATTATTGTGGTGTGGTTTCTGAGAGGAGTTCGGATTTTCCACAGTGCTCATTTTTATATATGTCGACGTTTCGAATCTATACCCAGACTATGGGGACTCAGATCCTAGATTTTTAATTATATTTAATTAAATATCATTAATAATAAAATAAGTATTATTGTAGAGACCACTCCATGGAAAGAGTATGGGAGCACAACTCCAGAGAAAAAATGAAATAGTTGGGTTTGTTACAGTGAACATGTGCCCTCAGGCCCACATGACTCTAGTGAGTTCCATTTGGTCAATGAAGGCCATGCATCTAAAAAGTAAGTGTAGGTTGTTGTTATTATTATTCCATCATTCATTTAACCATTTATGGTGGGATGGAAAGGAAATTCATTCTTGGTGACTAATGGCCTACAAGTCCTAGGAGTTGGACTTTGGAACTCGTCGAGGTGCGATTAATAACTTAAATATGATGTATGGGTCAATCATGTTTATGATGTCAGCCCTTATTATGGCTTCGAGAGCTTAGTGCTCTGAGCATTGTTAAGACCTTTTTATGGCTTGGTGATCATGGAGTTATAGTTAGGAACTTAGTTCGGAGATTGTTAGTGAGCCTTGCTGGACTTTGGGACCAAATGAACGGTTTTATCCCAATTCAACTATTTGGTAGTTGGACAATGGAAGTAGCAGGGCTCCTGTAGTTACAAGAGACTCTTCTGAAAAGTCATAAGTCACCTTGGAAGGTAGCCACCACTAGGGGTTTTAGGTTATGCTAATTAGGTTCCATTCATGTAGACATGACCTTGCAACTGGAGACAAAGGTTGTAGGGGTTGTTCTCATGGCCTAGGTTTTTGTTGTTTATGTCGTGTAGTTAATGCCCCAACTCGAGGGTGACCAATGGCTGAGATTATGAGCCACATAGTCTACAACTAAGAGGCCAAATGTGGAGATACCATAACAAGTTGACTCTTCTTATATAGATAATTATTCTCTGTGTGATTACGTATTTTATGCATATTTTTATGTGTTATGTGTTCTTGTTAGTGAAACCAAAAATGGGTATTTGATGTATTTTGTGCCATGCACTTATTTGTGTATCATGAGGCTTTAAACCCTATCAGGAGTTTGGTGTAATTACAAGTTCTCATTACATTCTGCATGCATGAGTATTACGGTCACATAAATGTATGAATACACCATTAATTCTTGCATGTTACATATTTTTCTAGGAGCGTGCCTATGTAGATGAGTATATTCCTTGTCCGATTAGAGTTCTATTAATTGTTGTGGAAGAACAATTATCTCTAAGCTATGTTATTTATTTAGTTACATTTTTTGTATAATTGGGAATGCACTTACAACATGTGGTATTGCATTCTTATTAACTGGAGCTTGCCAAATATAATACTCTTCTTGGTTGGGTTGAAATATTGACACTTCCACATTTAAATTTTCAAGGTTATAGCAGTACTGGTTGAGTAGTGTTGGCCGACTAGGAGCCTTGGACACTAATTGAAAGAATATAACCATTTAATTGAAAGAATATAATCATGATACAATGTGAGAATAAGATGTTAACTATGGGATGGTACGCAATGTTGAGTATTTTCTAAATTTTGCTAATAGATGGGAAATTTATGTAAACTAAATATTGTTAGGCACAAGTTTCATTGAAGCTTATGGAGAATAATGGCATTACTTTGTGATGTATTATAGTTTGTTCCTTGGCTGGGGGCCAGGGACATTACAGTCATTTATGAGGTATTCCTGGTTACATTGTTGTTAGGCCCTAGATTACAATAAATTCCCAACTGATATGACATATTAGTGGTATGTTTGGTTTACTACTAGTAAATTATGACATTCCTCTAGATAAGTATGAGCGTGGAAAATTTCTATGGTGGAATTGTGAGATGCATTGTTCTCACTTTAGAAAACCTAGTTTAAGTTGCAAGATGAATCTCGGGAGAGTAGTGGCTTTTTTTCATCAAGGAAAAATGATGATATTGGATACTACAAAGATATTTTTATAGATTAATCGAATAGTAGTAACTGGAATTTTTTGTAGTATTTTTATGGAAGAAGAGAATATTGGTTGTGGAAATAGCAGAGGTTACATGGTGGTAGGAAAATTGAAGGTAAAATCTCTATCAGTGTTTTGGAATAAGCCCAAGACCATATTGTAATATAAGTTAGAATTCAGTTTGTAAGCAAGTTTATAGTGTCATGTTTGACTCGATGTAGTGGTCCTTGAAAATCTGTGTACTTGGAATCTCAGTAAGTGTATTTTTTCATTGAATTTACTTGAGTCAATCATGATGTAAGCTTGATGATGCATGTGTACATCCTTGTAGTTCATGGTAATCTGAAAATCACTTTATAAGTGTAGGTTTATAGCAAGCAAAAAACACTTGGTGTGATGTGATGAATTTTGTGAGAGAAAAGGATCATATGGAAATGGATTCTAGTAGAGAATTATAGTTCTTTGGCATTATAATGTAAGATCATCAAGAGCATGGTTGAGGGTAAGCAAAAAATACCTATAGCATGGTTATGGGTAAGATAACAAATCCCACGATGATGACCATGGTGATGTAGGGGAAGTTAAAGGCATATGTATAGGTATCAAGAATGGTTGAATGGAGCATGTACATAAAAGACATCCTAGAAAACCCATGGTTATAAGGGTTGGTGACCCATGCATTCATGTGGATAGTTGCTTATTTATATGGATTTCAACATTTTGTAAATGCCAAGTTGGACCATACATAGAGTTAGTTGATTTAGATTAAGACAAGTAATCATTAATAGGGAGTGTCATAGTTATAATCATCTTAGGTGTGATTCTTTCTAAGTAAAGGAGTATGTTCCTAGTCTTTATAAACTTGTTATATATAGTTAGGTTAAGAGATATTCTCCATTAACTAGATTCCGATATTGGTTTGAGGTTGAGATATTTTCTCTACTAGTTGATTATGTGATCAAGAGAGTTTCTCTATCTTAAGAAACCATTTCTTGCGTTTATATTGTAACATTATTTAATTATTGAAAGTGTGCTAATATAATTTTTATTATAGTTCAAGTCAAAAGCAACAACATCAACGTATTAGAAAATTATCATTATATATATGTATATGTTTGAGATGTGATCCTTTAAAATATAAATCATTGTGGACCCAAATAATAACAAATAAAATTGTTTAGTAATGAAGATATTAAATAATAACAAATGAAGTGATTAATATATTGAGTTTTTCTCAACCTACTCAAAAAGTATTGATGTCAATATACCTTCCTGTCAATGGCCAAGATTTAAAATGTTATTTTCAATGATCTGGGGTCATGCCCTACACTATGTACATAACATATTTATTTCTTATTTTGTTGTTTTTCTTTGTTGTTTTTGCTTTGTTTTGATGTCTTGTCATTTCATTTTGTAAATAAGTGTTTTCCTACACTATGTTCTAGATTTGAATAAGTATGTGGTTGAAGTTCAGGGGTCTTGTGACACTGCAGTGCTTGGTCAGTCATGTGTCCATTTTCTCTGTGCTTGGTTGTAACTTTTGGCTGATGAAGTCTCGAAGGAAATATGATCCATGTGTAAGGGAAGCTCTGGTCAAAACATGAACCGGTGTCCAAACTAGAAAACCCCATGTTTGTATTGAGTCTTCTTCTTTGTGTGTTCAAGCTCATCCAACTAGTAGAAATAGAGAAGGGGAAAATCTAAACAAGAAAACCTAAATCATAGGTCTTTCATGATTCTTTGAAGGAACGACCTCTCCTGCTCTCAATAATTCAGGATCCCTGTTCTACCCCAAAATAAATAAGTGCCTATGCACAATCCTCTTTCAAAAAATAAAATACAAAGGTGAAAGAAGAGAAAGGGTTCCTGCATGGAGAGGGTAAGCAGGCAACTGCACCAGGGTACTAACCAGGCTAGCTAGCAGTGGAGCAATGCTTGTGTTCCTGCATGACTCCACAAGGGTACTATCTAGACCTACTAATAGTAGAGAAACACCATATATGAAAACTTATACTCTGAAAATCTTAAGCTCGTGACCCAAACTGCCCTTCCCAATTTGAAACACTGTGATCTGGTTGAATCTTTTGTTGTGTTCAACTGAGTTGGTACAAGGTGAACCATGTCTATTCATGGGGTAAGTGGGGAAGCCAAAGTGACCTACACAACAAATCAATACTCCCTAAAAGGCCAAGGCCTTTAACTAAAAAATGAACCAAAACAGATAAGTTGGTATTCAACTAGTGTGTCGCCAAGTGTACTAATGACTACAACACCCTCCAAAATTTTGGCCTAAATCCAAATTTTAGAGCCTTCCTTGGTTTTTCCACTGATGGTTGCAAACACTCAAGCTCATTCCATGAGCTATTGTAGATTCTTTACACACTTTTTCTTTTCCGACCAGTGGTCGTCTTTTGGCAAGTTGATTGCTTTTCATGTTTGCAATCTTGTTTTGGTGATTTTGAAGGTTGGTATTTATGTGCATGAGTTGTATTCCTTCTATGAAAATCATGTGTACTAACACAAAAAGTTGTAAGCATTATCACACAAGTGTCGTCATGGTCATTCAGAGGTTTATCTTAAATGTCGCACTTGTCGCTCTTAACCCTAAGACAGTTTCACTGTGTACATGCTTTTCTTGTTGTTTTGTGGTGTCTTGTCATCGAGTCATGTTAAGTGTCTTATCACAATGTCATGTCGACACAAGTTCACTTGCTCTCGCACTTAACCTTTTTCCTGAAAATCTATCGACCGAACAAACCCCTTCAACTGGACCTCGATTGTGTTGCACTAGGTAGTCTCAACTCTCATTAATCATGTTCTACTACCCAAAAATGCGCAGTGCTTGCGATTGTCCTCTGAGGTAGCTGCATTGTGCAATCCTGGGAGTGAGCAAGTTATTTATCTCTTGGAATTGCTCAGAAATTGTCTCCAAGCCCGATCCAATGTGCATTTCCTGCAATATCATTTATCAAGCCTCCCTCTGGTCTATCAGAAATATGTATTTCACTGTGACCTGGGGCTACACTAATCTCCATAATTGCACAGACATACCCAGCTACTTTTCCTACACTTCCTAGAGAAACTACATAGTCATGCTAAGTCAGGACTCGTGCTGGCTTTCTCTGCTCTACTCCTCAAAATTGTGCAATTCTAGTTGGTACACCTTCTGCCCCACTATGCATTGTTTTTGGAAACTATGCAATGTTTCCTATCCTGCATTGTCTCTCAGAAATGTGGAGTTATGACCAGCAGCTCCCCGCAGCCCAATCATGCCCTGCTCTGGAAAATTGCACAAAATTTCCTGCCATTTCCCCCTACTTCCCCGCTTTGTCTCCCTCCGATAAATTACGCAGATCCCCAGCTAGACCCCCTGTGACCTGCTCAATCCTCATCATGAAAATTGTATAGAATTGTCTAACATTTCCCTTGGATACCCTACCTTTTCTTCCTCCCAAGAATTTCGCAGTTTTACCCAACTGGGTTCCACTTTGCAGCTATCATTGTTGTCCCTGATTATGCAAATTTTCCTCCCATTGACCTCTCCATAGCTTTTCCTGACAGTATTCTAGAACCCCTCATCCTGGCCTGAGATGTGCTTTGCATATTTTCAGTATCTTGTCCTCCCTCCCAGTTACCTAGACCTGAAATCATAAAAATGCATTCTGAGAGACTATGAGACTTTTGGATTTGGTGTCATCTTGTCATGAGTGAATTGCAAGGATAGGTACATTTATGGAATATGACACGAAGATGAACGGGATGAAGAATGAGTTCATGCTAGAAGATTTGCATGCAACTGGATGGACGTACATAGCACATCGAGCAACAAGAAAAAGGGCTACATGCATTGAACCATTAAGCAATGACCAAGACCATCAAAGACCTCGCGACACTTTTTCATGTGGAGGTGAAGACACAACACACCAAGAACACATCCATCACTCAGCAGCATAGTAGCTTGACATGGACACCATAGTTAGCCAGTACATGTTAGCAGTGTCAGTCGAGTTGCGTCATGAGTTTCTCAGCGACTTCACTACTATGGGTCATACTTGTTGTAATCAAATGTAGTGTAATGTGAAAGTCCAACGGAAACACATATGAAGTTGAAGAGTCATGTCAGTTGAAAATTCATAGGAAGTTGAACAGTCATGAGGGAAGTCAAAGAGTCACAAGGATCAAACATCACCCTTGGCTATATATACCTCCTCATTGTATGAGCAAAGGAATTTTCACCTTGGTTCCTCCCACATAGCCTTGAGAGTTTGTAGTATGTTCTTTGAGGAGTGAGGAGTGGCTCCAATGTCCCACTACTGGGACTAGTGATGTATGGCATACATATGTGTCATGGAACTTTTGCTTAATTAAGAAGCATGTCTTAGGCCAACACAATTTCATGCATGTTTTGTATCCATTTGTAATATTATTCTTTAAATGTTTGTAATGCATGTTTTCTTAACCTATATTAATATAGTTGAACTACTTCGGTTATTTTAGTGCTTACATTTTTGAAGATGTGTTATATTGTTTATCGTTGTTGTCTTTTCCGTGTGGACTAATCCACAAGACTAATGATTTTCACCCTCGTGTGGACTACTCCACTAGATGGTGAACGTGTTTTCCCTTGCACTTTGGTTTTAACAACTGTCGCATCAGTTGTTGACTATTCCACTGGATGTTGGACATACCCTTGTTTCTTTCACGTGTGTCTCTCCCTTTTTGGTACTACTACCTCTCATCTAAAGGCTCACTTTTACCCTCTCCCTTACAGTAAGAGAACTCAGACACAAAGTTACATTACGCACTCACTATGCATACTCACCTCGCTTTCTTGAAGTTACAAGAATAACACTCTCATGTGTTGAACAATAAGAGCTAAGGAAAATCTCTAAGATAATGGAAATCGGGCCATTGTACCGGATGGGACTCCTACACAAAACAGTGTGAGGTCTAGTTGGGACTTCATACGAGGGAGATCCCTTGAATGTTGGTGGGTCAAGCACCGCCAACAATTTTATAATAAGAAAAAGGACAAAGGAAGTTGTGCATTACATGAGAATGATACCTTCTAGAGAATCCCCTTGAATTAACTCTGATAAATAATAAGTGATATTAATGATTTTGATAAGGTTAATAGTATATGAGCAAATTGAAATAAGAAAGAGAATAGGTGTATTTAAAAAGAAAAGGGAATTTGAATCTTCTAGAAAATATTGATACCCTAGTGAGGGAGTTAAACCCTTTTGATGATATTACAGTGAGAAATTCCAACTTTAACTAGACGTTTAATCATAGCCATAATATAAAAGAAACAAATAAATTTCTTACAAAAAAACCCTAAAGATGGTAAAGTCAAAGTAATGAATAGATAAGAGAAACTCTACCTCGCAGAGAGGGGATTTTCATCCCAAGAAGAAACAATGAAACCGATGAAGAAAGTAAAGACACAAAGGTTACCTATAGTATACATGGTGAAACACCAAAGAAATATGGGTCCATTTGCATGATACTGCTAAACCCTAGCATATGTACACGACTCTTATAAAGCACTTCCATGTATGTATGTGCTTCTCATTCAACAGACCTGTGCACAAATCTATCCATCCTGCAAAATATATATGTGGCTACCCATAAGAAGATCGTGTATGTACCCAACTTCTCAATGACATATGCACGTACAGACTTGTAATCATGTACAAACTTGTAATCATTGAATCATGCCTTCACTACAACCACAAAACATACTTTGCAACCCTTACTATCACATGTTCATGTCAGAGTATTATTATCATCACATATTTATCATTGTTAGTCATAATCATAAAATATCAAGAAAGCATGTTCAGTAGTCACTACAACGCTGTAAGATCTATCAAATATGAACCTTCTTCATGCTCCTTAGTGCACACTTGTTTTAGATTAAATCATTCATAGAAAATACAAAACTTTCACACTCAACACTTGGATTTAAATCTCCTTATATAGCTTAGCCTTAGCCAACACCTTAGGTGAATCCCTTAGTAATGTCGATGGTATTCTTTGATGGGATCAAATATCCATTGTCACACTCATTACTATGGACCAATACCATGGTAAAGACCCCTGGTATTGAGAATACCATGGTGCGGAAACTATATGTGATTTTGCTTCACCATACTGGGTATGTACACAACTTTTCTTCAAAAGACCCACATATACTTTCATAAACTATACCTTTATCATCTTTCTATCTTTGAACTAATATTCCTTTGTCCATTCTCTTTGTTACATCTTTACCAACCTATATAATCATCCCACTACCATCATGTTGACATGTTTATCAAATTGGTTGTTATCAAGGACAACCTTTTTCCATTCTCTCGATCACACTGCATAGCCATCATTTTCACATCTTTATCAAGTAGGTTTCCATCAAGGACAACACATTAGTCATAATGGAAATAATATCCCCCTTTGGACTTGATGGAAACCACTTTGGTGTTTGGTCACCAGTTCCTGTAGATACCTATAAACACATCTGTAGACATACCAAGAACAACTTCTCCAAACACCAAGCTACTCTCCCCCTTTGACATCAAGGGAAAAGGGCTGACCAATGCTAAATGAAGAATTATTTTTATGGAGGGGATCATTGTAGGTCTAATTTACTAAATATGAACATTGACTATGTTCCCCCTGAACATATGTTGAATCTTCTAGAAGATTTTTAAAGAAGTACATGACTCTATGACTCAACCAAATATGACATTTCCTATCACCAAGTACTCGTTCTTACATCAATCGCCCAATATAGGGGTTACATATTTGACTCAACATTACATCAAATTCCCAAAATGGGATAACATACATAATTGAATTGACCACCAATAGTCTAAACATGACTGAATTTTATAATTATTACATCATAGGCCTCTACATCAAGAGACATATATCATATTTATGATGAAAACCAAAGATAAGGACCTCCACCATGCAGTTTCAAGACCATAATAGTCATCATAAGATCTTGCAACATAGATAGCAGTAATATGAGCAATAACATGCATATCCTCATCAAATTGAAATATAAGACAATATAGCTTCAATATCATCAACCCCTAACCAAGTATGTAGCATTACCAAATTGTAGGAACAACATAATATTGTTCCACAAAGCTTTGTTATCAACTCATCCCCTTTACCTCATCAAGGTCAGCTTGCTCTTTCCCTAAGTACATCAAAGACATATATATTTTTCAGCACAACAACATACCTCTTCATGCATCAAAAACATATATGAGAACCAAGAATATCATCATAAAGTAAGGTAGCATCAATCAGCATCACCATGTGACCAAATCTTTCAAGCGTCATTATGTGACTAAATATGTGATGTATCCAAGCATCACCCAATAATTGTAGCAGTAGGATATCAATAATCATCCTCTTATCTTCATATAACCTACATTTTCCTCATAGGCAACAGTACCATTCTCTTGGCCCATTATCTTCATGAAAGAATAATTATCACACCATAAACAACTTCACCAATATGAAACTAAAGTAACCATCCATCGGTGATAACCTATGACATAGAGATAGAAATATGAACTCATCATCAGGCATAATATTGTGCAATCAAGATTTGTTATTAACCCAACTCATTGATATCATATTATCAAGGTCAACATGCTCTACATACGAAGAGCCACAATCCTCAAGCCGCATCCCATATGTAGCATAACATATACATGTATCATCACCATGTAACATATGTGAGAACTAAGAACAACACTATATGCATCACCCATAACTGCACCATATCTAAACGATGCATCATTCAAGATATAATGATAGCAACACATAATTAGTGAGTGAAACTCATCATCATCAACCAGTGCCAATATGGACCATTGCATGCATATCCTCTTCATGTAGAATTAACCCCAATAATTGCAACTTTATCCAATACTTTAGCATCACTAATGATAGAATAACATTATCATATGTGTCTTTAGTAGCCACAACTAAACATCATCAATGATATATCTAATTACCATGAACATCATCATGCAAAAAGGAATTCTCAAGAAATCATAATGCCAACAATGAACTATTAGAAGCATAGAAAATACTCCCCTTGAACCTGTTCTAACTATTCACTGTCAAGTCTGACCATATCCATCTTCACCAATCAGTAAAGCTATCAAAAGAACCAAAATAACAATTCCATATTGCAACAACTCATAAGCCATCATAAGCCAATACTTCTTCTAAGTAGTATCTAAGTATCAATAAACTATAACCAACCAATGTCAGAACCAGAAATACAAAGAATAACTAATTGAAACATATCAAAACTTGTTCCTGAATCTATCCCACAATTTCTTCATCTTAGATAAACATACGCGACAGTCTAGACCAAAACTCGCATATATACATGATTGTCCTTTATGAGATCCACGTATAGAAAGTAAAGTGTTGAACTTTCATAGCCAAAGCCCCCATGTGCCTATACTGCAGAATCATCATTAATATATACACATGTATAGCTCCCTCTGATATCATACATCATTGATCCAGAAGACCTGATAATCATATCCTTCTTTTCATGAGGTCATGTTCCTCTCATCACTTCTGCGATCACTATGAGAAGTATTCCTTGGAGAAAAATGAATTGTAGTAGAGATCATCTTCTTTTACTCTAAGTCTAAATCCTTTTCATTTCTATGAGAATTTAGTTCTTTAAACACGTATAATTTTTCTGGATTTTTGTATCCTCTTGCAATGACTTTTCAAGTTTCTTCATCCATAATCTTACATTTGGTTGATGTAAACACAATTATATTTCTTTTATCCACCATTTGACCTACACTTAGAATATTCTACTTTAGCCCTTAAATTAATAGATTATCAGCTCCTCCTCTATGTTTATTAATTATGTCTCTACGTTTCCCTAGAATTTTGGTTAGAGAATTATTTCCAAAAATTACCTTACCATATGGTTTTTCTTGAGAGATTCCATCTTACTCTTATCTATGGTCATGTGATTAGAGCATCTAATGTCTATGTACCATTCATCTTCTTCTTCAAACGAGAAGAGTAAGACCACATCTTATATGTTCTTATTCTTTCTTCTTATTATGAGAATGTTGGTGGATCCATATTTTTTAGGTCTTTTGACATCAATATTCTTATCTAATTGCTTGCCATGTTGCCTGAGGTGATCAATAGATTTGTTCCTGCATTCTTTTGCTACATGCCCAAACTTTTTACAAGAATAACATGTTATACGAGTAGAGGAATCATAATATTTATGTTTCATATTCCTTCTATTGCAATCAATAGCTTTGTGACCAAATATATTGAAAGAAAAACAATATTCCTTAAAGAATCCTGAGTACCTAGGAGTAGATGATATTTCTATGAGGCGGTTATTTGCTTCAGATTGAAATGGACTACTTCTAGAATTAGCTACAATGCATCCATAATTAAGACATATAAAACATTAAATATTATTAATAAAAGGAGAGAATCGATTAAAATCTCTATTATTGAGAGAAAATGATTTCTTTTGAGAATTCATTTTCTTTCGATATTGATCTGGTTTACTTCTAATCCCTTTGATAGGAATTTCAGATTTCATAATGTTATCTTTCAAGATCCTTGTACAGGCCTATGAACTAGATTCTCCTTTTACAGTTTCATGAAAACCAAGATCATATTTAATGGCAGTATACCTTTGGCTACTAATAATGTTATCCAATATATTAGTACTATCTAGAAATCTTAAGTGTTTATCCTTTCTTCTAATTTACCTTTTAGAATGTTTACCTCAACTTCCATCCTTTGGTATTTCTTTTCCTTTTCAATATATCGATTTCTCATTCCTTCTTCAACCTTTCTTCCTTCTTCCATTTTCTTCTTTAAGTTGATAATCTGTTCCTTCAACCCATTCTCTTGTTCTTCAAATCCTTGACGTAGTTCTTCATTTCTCTTGTTTGACTTTTCAAGGCCTACTTTTAGAGAGACAAACTCTACCTCAAGGCCTTCACAATATTGATTAGATTCTATTGCATCATTTACTAATTTAATATGATCTTTTTTATTATATGTCTGCAGCTTATCTTTAAGATTAATAATATTTTTCAAAGAAAGATCAAGTTTTCTTCTAAGATTAAGAACTTCCTCTATTATGTCTTTTTCTGAATCAGTGAAATACTCATTTTCTTTAGAAATAAGGTTTCTTGTTGGTGGTTCTGATGAACAATATTCGTTTGTTCTTCCTTCATGGATTATGTGTAACTTATCCCATACTTCCTTTGAAGTTTCATAATGCATGACCCTATTTATTGTTGAATAAGGTACATTATTAATGATGTCACTTAATGCCTTATTGTTCTCTAAGTGCACTTCTTCATCTGATGGAGGAATTTTAGTAAGCCATTACATACAAAATACCAAACGTCACGGTTCATTAGATTAGACTTCATCTTTTCCTTCCAGTTTTGATAATTATCATTTCTTAGCATAGGTACCCCTTCATTGTCCACTGTTTCTGACTTTCCTTGTTTTTTTGCTTATAGGACCATCATTTTTTAATATGTTTCTTCTTTAGAATGCTTACTTTCACTTTTACCCATGAGTGCAATTTTAGTATATTCATCGTCATCTTCACTATCATCATTATTACATAAACAAGGAAATGGACATAAACAAGGAAATGGACCACAATTAGAACAAAATCCCACACCTAGTAGTTATTTGTTACCATCTTCTTCATTTTTTATCAATACAAAGTGGGGTTCTCCCAAAACTGAATATATATCACTGTCACTACCACAATTTGTTGACTCCTTCGTTTGAGGTATCTTCTTCTTTCCCATCATCCTTGATCCACTCCAAGTGGTTAAGCTTCAACTAAAGTGACCTACTCTAATTTGGGAAAATACTTGGGGGGGTGCGGGGGTTGAATTAGTATTTTAAAAATCACATAAACCTTTAAATTTTATCATTTATATTTATGTATGCTACTTTCATTGATAAAACTAGCATACATACATGACTATGATGAAGGGAAACAATATATATCCAGTTAGCTAACTTTTCATATATTTTATCATATGTTCTACTTTAACCAGTATGTCATTAATTCATTAGCCTTTAATTGAATAGTAACCATGAGAAGTAACAACAAAATAAACCATCACACATAAGAAACACATCAACACGAGGACACACCAAGATTTTTAGGTGGAAACTTAATGTGGGAGAAAACCACCGCTACTATTGTCTCTTCCTTCATATTTTATTATAAAGGAAAAAATATTACAATATTTTATTGTTAAAGACTCATACTAGTACACAGGCACCCACCTACAAAAGGCTACAATCTTCTCGTGTTCTCTAACACCCACTAGAAGGGAGCTCCAACCCCCTAATCTTGTTTATTGACCCCCACCAAAAGGGAACTCCAACCCCTTGATCAGATTCACCAACTACCACTGGAGTGAAGCTTTGACTTCCTCACTAAAGGCTCCAACCCTCAGCACCTCTGTGGACCACATTTCATACTATTTAATACTGGATCCACCTGATCCAAAACATCAAACCTGTAGGCCACTTTTCATCATATTTTCGGATTTGACCCATTCCCATAATTTAATCCCAATACCAAATAACAATACTAAAACCAATTACTGCATCAAATAAATTAATCAATAAACCAATCATATGATTGAATTTCTACCATTTATCAAAACTGAATCAAGCCAAATGATAACAGATATAAACCATCATATACATCAATATACCAAGCCAAGAATTGTTACCCATCATAGAATCCAATTTTTTCTATTGCAAAACCCTAAGCAACCATATATTATAATACATACGCTATTATTTTGATTCATACCTGCGTATGTACGTGCTTCTTCTTAAGAGAATTTTCATACATATCTCAAAATACTGAACAAATGAGTCTAAATCACTGTCACATTGAATCACATATTGTTGTGTGTGGAGCATGATTGTTCACAGGTGTTTGTTTCAGCCAGATGTATACCCTAGGAAGTTTGTACTCCCCTCCACGTGGGGGGGGGGGGCGGGGGGGACTTGTCCCCCCTACAGGGGTCTGAGGGGCCGATCCCCCTGGCTGTGGGGGTCTGAGGCCAGCAGTTCCCCTGGCGGGGCTCGAGGGGTAGCGCCCCCGAAGCTACAAAAACAGATGTAAAATTGCCTTGTAAAAGTATAGTAATTTCTAGTCAATCTGGGTCGTTCATTAGGTGGATGATCTGATGGTAGAACTTATGTTTAGTTTAGGGCTTCTTGCCCTAGAAGGCAACCCCTCTCTTCATATGAGGGTATTGTATTGAGTCTGTGTAATATATGTGAGCGAGAAATAGAGAGGTGAGACTGTGAGAGAAAACAGAGGATATTACAGTGGATCTGTTGTAGGTTGTGTCTCTTCATTTTGCTGGATAATAGAAAGGAAGGACTGGCTGTTCCAGGTGGACGTAGCCCAGGTGAACCATGTATATCTGTGTCTCTCTTGTTTTATGAGTTTTCTGTGTTTATATTTCTGCAATATTTTATGTGTTCCATTGCTCTGTAATATATAATTTTATAACAACCGGTATTAGAGTCGAAGGTCTATTTGGCTGATAAACGCGCAAAAAAGAAGGGTTCCTTGTTCGAGTGGGAGCAATGGTGGAAGATGGTGAGTTTAGGGTCGAGAAATTTAATGGCCAAAACTTCTCGCTATGGAAGCTGCAAATGGAAGATTATCTGTATCAGAAAGATCTATACCTACCATTGGGGAAAAAGAAAAAATGCCGAAGGATATGACAGATGAAGAATGGAACCTTCTGATAGAAAGGCACTCGGAACAATACGGTTGTGCCTCATAGTGTCGGTCACCTTCAACATTTCTAAGGAAACAATGACAGAGGGTTTGATTAAGGCATTGGAGAAACTATATGAAAAACCCTCGGCCTCAAACAAGGTATTTCTTATGAAACGGTTATTTAATATGAAGATGTCGGAAGGTGGATCTGTTGCAGACCATTTTAAATGATTTTAATACTGTTACAAGTCAGTTATGTTCTGTAGGGGTAAACTTTGATGATGAAGTTAGAGCTCTTTATTCTCTGTGCTCATTACCAGAAAGTTGGAATGGTTTAGTAATGGCCATTAGTAACTCTGTTTCTGGATCTAGTACTTTAAAGTTTGATGATGTTGTTGGTGCTATCCTTAGCGAGGAAATGCGACGGAAAAGCTCCGGTGAGACATCAGGTAATGCTTTGAGTGCAGAGTCTAGGGGAAGAAAAATGGAAAGAGGAAAGAGCTCACAATATCGCAGTAAATTAAGGAAAGGCGGATCCAAGTCTAGATCAGGGATAGTGTGCTAGAAATGTGGAAAGAAAGGACACCTAAAGAAAGATTGTAGGTCTCAGAAGGGAAAAGAAGGAGATGCACAACAAGAAAACAATCACGAAGCAAATGTGATAGGTGAGGTGTTACAAGATGCTTTGATTCTTTCTTTCGAAAATATTACTTATTCCTGGGTGGTAGATTCAGGGGCCTCATTCCATGCCACACCTGATAAGAAATACTTTTATAACTATGTTCAAGGAGATTTTGGACAAGTTCGTTTGGGTGATGATAAACCTTGTAAAATTGTTCGAATGGGTAAGGTTCTTGTAAAACAGCATAATGGAAACCAATGGCTACTAAAGGAGGTAAGGCATGTTCCAGATCTAGAAAAATCTGATTTCAACAAGGCAGTTAGACAGTGAAGGTTGTGTGACAACTTTCACAGATAAAGCTTGGAAGGTCACCAAAGGAGCCCTCGTAATAGCAAAAGGCAAAAAGGTTGGTACATTGTGTTTATGCATAGGTATTTCTAACTCTGTTAATGCTTTAACTTCCAAAGGAGCAGATGCAACATTATGACATCATAGGCTAGGACACATGAGTGAAAAGGGGATGAAGATTCTTCACTCAAGGAATTTGTTGCTGGGTTTGAAGAATGTTGATTTAGACTTCTGTGAAAATTTCATTTATGGAAAACATAAGAGAGTCAGATTTCTCAGAGTTGGGAAAGAAAAGAAGAATGAAAAACTAGAGCTTATGCATACATATGTATGGGGACCTCCTCAGGTATCATCTCTCGGTGACTCTCGTTATTGTGTTACTTTTATTGATGATGCAACTACAAAAACTTGGATTTATTGTATTAATAATAAATCTGATGTATTTGATACTTTCCAGAAATGGAAAGCTTTGGTTGAGATTTAGACAGAAAAGAAATTGAAGTGTCTTAGATCAGACAATGGAGGTGAATATTGCAGCAAAGAGTTTGATAGGTACTGTTCAAAGCACGGAATTCGCAGAGAGAAGACAGTTCCAAGAACACCAAAAGAAAATGGTGTGTCATAAAGGATGAACAGAACAATCACGGAGCATGCAAGGTGCATGAGATTGCATGCAAGATTACCTTTACAGTTTTGGATAGATGCTACAGATACTATTGTTTATCTAATAAATAGAGGGCCTTCAAGTTCCTTGGATGGTGGTGTTCTAGAGGAAGCATGGATAGGTAAAAAGGTAAACTACTCCTTTTTAAAGCCTTTTGGTTGTGAGGCCTTTGTCCATATTGATAAAGAAAATAGAACAAAGCTTGAAGCAAAGTCAAAGAAATGTACCTTTATTGGATATGGTGTTAATGATTTTGGTTATCGCTTATATGATTATGAAAATCACAAAAATCATTAGGAGCAGAGATGTAATATTCAATGAAAAGTTCTTGTATAAGAATCAGTTGCAGGAAAAGAAATAGGAAAAAGAAAACAAGGAATACGCAGTCCTTGATGAGATCACTGAAAAAGTAAAGGTGCCTAAAATAATAATAATCAACAACCACAAAACAAAAAGCCAAACCATACACTACAACAGGCACCCAAACACCTGAAAGTGGTGTTAGAAGATCTACCAGGATAAGTAGACCCCCTGAACGATACTCTCCTTCATTATATTATTTATTGTTGACTGATTCTGGTGAACCCGAATGTTATGAAGAAGCAATGCAGGTTGAAAGCAGGAAGAAGTGGGAGTAGCCATGGAAGAAGAGATGGACTCCTT
>APFE030008907.1:103837-150093 GCA_000404065.3 Pinus taeda
AAGTACCATTTCATACGATCGGTGTTGGAAGATGGAGAGTTGAAGCTGGAAAAGATACACACTAGCCAGAATCCTGTAAATATGCTAACAAAAGTTGTAACCAGGGAGAAACTGAGAATATGCGCAGTTTCAATTGGTCTTCAAGGATGACAATGAAGATGAGAAATAGCCTGGTCCAAAGAGGAGTCATTGTCCAACAAATGAAGCAGCAGTGGAGTTGCTACAATCATTCTCCAAGTGGGAGATTGTTGTGTGTAGAGCATGATTGTTCAGAGGTCTTTGTTTCAGCCGGATGTATGTCTGTTGTAGGTTGTGTCTCTTCATTTTGCTGGATAATAGAAAGGAAGGACTGGCTGTTCGAGGTGGACGTAGCCCAAACTGGGTGAACGACGTATATCTTTGTCTCTCTTGTTTTATGCATTTTATGTGTTTATATTTCTGCAATATTTTATGTGTTCCATTGCTCCGTAATATATAATTTTATAACACATACTGAACCCATTCACAGATCACTAAACCAAATACCGATCATCCCACAGTAACATCATATTTAGTAAACATATTATTCTATAAACAATTTAACCCAACCACAACTGTCAAACACAAATTATCATGAGAGAAAGATCATTGACAGACAACAACAATCATAAAAAAACTGATCAAACATCAATAACATCTCATGCTGCTAAACCCTAGAAGATGTACACAACTCTTATAAATCACTTCCACGTATGTACATTATTCTAATTCCACAAACTTGTGTACAAATCTATCCATACTGTAGAATATATATACGCGGCTACCTAGAAGCAAATCCATGTATGTGCGCGACTTCTCAATGGCATACCCAAGTAAAAATATATAATCACTGAATCATGCCTTCATTGCAACCACACAACATACTTTGCAACCCTTACTATCACATTTTCATGTCAGAGTATTATTATCAATCTGAACCTCCTTCATGCTCCTTGGTGCACACCTATTTCAGATCAAACCATTCATTGAAAATAAAAAACTTGCATACTCAACACTTCGATGTCCATCTCCTTTTATTGCTTAGGCCTTAGCTAATACCTTAGGCCAATCCCTTAGTAATGTTTATCATATTCCTTGATAGGATCAAATATCCATTACCATGCTCATTGCTATGGGCCAATACCATGGTAAAGACCCCTGGTATTAAGAATACCATGGTCTGGAAACTATATGCAACTTTGCCTCATAATATCTGCATATGTACGTGGATTTTCTTCACAGGACCCACATATACTTTCCTAAACTTTACCTTTATCATATTTCCATATCTAAACTGGTATTCCTTTTTCCATTCTCTTTGTTACATCTCTAAAATCCTATATAATCATCCTGCTACCATCACGTTGACATATTTATCAAGTTGGTTTCTATCAAGGAAAACATTCCTCCATTCTCTAGGTCGCGTTGCATAACCATCATTTTCACATCTTTATCAAGTAGGTTTCCATAAAGGACAACACATTAGTCATAATGCCAACATTAAATTCATTAATAATTTTCACATGGAGGAGAATTCACTAAAGAAATGTAAGGAATCAGGGACCCAATTATCTTAGAGAAAGGAATACCTATAATTTGACATAGTTCGAGATTCAAAACCTTTACAAAGCGAAATGTTAGTGAAGATAGAAAGAAACATAAAAAAATTCAAATGAGCAGAGGAAAATACCTCAAACCTTTGTTTAATTTTCAAATAATTGTGTGTTGGATTACCTCATATCCTTACTAATGTTTAATGTCATATGTATAGGGTGTGTTGGCCCATGGGCTGGTCAACATGTGGAAGGAGTCATATGAGTAGCAAGTCCTTAGGACCCTAAACACCCTACTAATATGTGTAAGTGGTCAAAAAATCAAATGTCATATGTTCCTAAGGGTTATTCCACCATAAATTAAAAGGTTTTAAATGTATATGTATCACCCCCTTTGGTAAATATAAAATTATAAAAGGGACGTAGACTTATAAATATTTCCATAGAGAAAGGGTTATGGATGTGTTAATAATTATACATTCATAATGTAAATTGTTTCATAAATCCTGACTCTTATAAATATTGATGTCACAAGAAATATGTATGGCTATCCAGTATGAAAAGTTTAAGAGGAGTAGTGAATCTTGATAAGTTCTTGTAACACCTCCTTCCACATTTACCCAAATTCATAAGATCACTAGGGTAAACATTAGACGAGTGTTACCATGACATGACCCAACCTACAAGTTCTAGTTAAGAAAGTGGGGGCCAACAAACTAAACA
This sequence comes from Pinus taeda, assembly GCA_000404065.3. Taxonomy (NCBI): domain Eukaryota; kingdom Viridiplantae; phylum Streptophyta; class Pinopsida; order Pinales; family Pinaceae; genus Pinus; species Pinus taeda. Next base: position 106,132 of record APFE030008907.1, read on the forward strand.
CTCACTGAATCCCATGTGGACTACAAATCACTTAGGAGCTATACAACCACCCCAAGTGATCAATCCCTGAGCTAAAACCCTTTTTCTATGAGCGAGCTCTATAATCTTAGCCTTGATATTATATCCATGTGGCTAGAAGACTATAACTACACTCATAGAATTGTCTCCATGCAATTATGACCTAAAATCCTTTAGTTCCAATCTATAAGCCACTTTTTTAGGATACCCTCCAGATCACAGCCCAAAACTACCTCTAACTTTCCATAATCATAATTAACATGATGACAATTCCAAATATTCAAACATGAAGAAAGGATTTGACCTAGACATGCCTAATCCATGATAGAAATTTCTTCAAACATATGGAAAACATGTACACTATAGGTCATGAATGCATATTTGATCATAAATTGATAGTATTTATTTGAAAATCACCAAGAAGGCTCCAATCCCTCTCTAGCTAACTACAATAACACTTCTTAGCCCATTCATTCATTAACCACTCAATAACTTATTTAAACATCTCAAGTGCCATAAATGAAATACATCATATAACTAATAAATAACCAACATATAAACCATGGAAAATTTGCCAATATGTCAACATAATAACCAATACAAGTTCACATAAATCACAATAGGAAAATATCTCATATTATCGTATGAAAATGCCAACCAAGTTAGGGACTTCCATGTACCACCCAACCATAGATTGGGGTGAACAAAATATATCCTTCAGTCAATCACCCTTGTGTCATATTTCAAGCATGAATGTTGGATCTCATGGAATAAACCAAAACAAAACAAAACCAGGACTTCCAGAGGCCAAAATACCTCTACCCTCAACCACAGTGATTCCACCTCTACAATATGGAAATCACTAACATCAACCATATCGGTCTCTACCCAAGTTGTTCAGGGCTCCAAGAAGTAGTAACTCAAACGAAAACTTTCCAAGCCTCCATAGTGTTTTCTCCAATTGCAACTCTAGGGATTGGTAACTCAACCCACCAAGGGATCCAAAGCATTTGTCCCAACCTATAGCTCCAGGAACTAGCAACTCAACCCAAGTTGTTCCATAACTTCGAGAGAATTTGTTCCAACCCAAAACCATTGGGAACCTAAGCACCAATTTGAAAATAAGTGGGAAACCCACAACAATATGTCTCTCCAAGAAATGGTAAGGCAAGGATAAAACCATTTTCAATCCAAGAAAATCTCCACGCTAGTGACAACACATAACTAAGGAACTGCATGCATATACCATGCATCAAAAAATCAACAAGAAAATCACACATGCAACCTATTATCTACAAATTATCCCTACAGTAGTTGTTGATCCAATTGTTCGCTTGTGCTCGCTTACTTTCCTTTTCTTTCTTTCTCTAATCCAGATGAATGCTAGAGTGCTCCAAGCATGCTCCAAGAAATCTCTAAGTGTGCAAGAGTATGAGAGAATGAATGAGATAGCCAAAAAATAAACTAACAAAAGAAAAAACCAACAAAATCTCAATTGAAAGAAGTTATGAACTAATTCTTTGATAACTTTTTATCATTAATGCCTCTATTTTCTTAATTTTCCTTCAATTGTCCTCTAATTCCCCTTGCATGCAAATCTTTGTATCTTCAATTTCCTTTTCTCCTATTTTTCTTGATTTTCATAATTAAAATTCCAATTATTACCTATTTGTCTTTGTCAATGCCTTTGCCAATTTCCATATCCATTAATTAACCACAAATGATGCCCACCAATGTGTTTTCCCAACATTCAGCTTGGAATATGTGTCCCATGACCTTGGTATTTTTGTATTTACATGGAAAATCAACAAGGAGATGTTACAAACCCCTTCCCCTTGGGGGAACACCATACTTGGTGTTCAATTATGTCTATATCTAGAAAAACACATGTTTCCCATGGATTTTTATACCTCAATTTGATGTAAAATTTACATCATACCAAAATGTTGAAAGCATGAACATTGGAGCTTTATAACACAACTCATTTGCAATACATACAATACACATATGCAAATATATATATATTATATATATAAATATATATATATATATAGATATATATAGATAGATAGATAGATAGATAGATAGATAGATAGATAACACATATATCAAACACATCTACTCAACAAACAAATAAGGAAGGATACATAGCCTGCATCTGATTAGCCATCTCTTATCTAGGTTCATCAGGCTAAAAGTGCTTCCAATACATTTTAACTTGATCAATTGCTCAGTTCTGGAGTGTGAGTTATTTTCATTGCAAAATGCACTAAGGTTCTAGCTAGATTTCTCCCTTTGGCTCCACCTACAATACAAACTAATCAATCACATGATCAACATCCTGGACATACTTTTTAAGCAATGAAACATGGAAAAAATCATGTACTTTCATTGTTGGCAGTAGTGAAAGTCGGTAGGCCATTGGTTCAATCCTCTCAAGGATCTCAAAAGGCCCACAATACCAAGGTTCCAACTTGGCACATGATCTAATCCTTAAGGAGATCCTCTTGGGACTAATGCACAAGTACACATGCACCCCAACCTGAAACTCCTTGAACACTCTATGATGATTTGTATAACTCTTCTTCCTATCTTGTGTTTCCTTCAAACTCCTCTCAATAACCTACATCTCATGTTCAATCTCATCCAACATATCCGTTCCAATTAACACCCTGTTCACTGGATCTTTCCAAAAGATAGGAGTATTACAAATCCACCCATGGAGAGCCTTAAATGGACTCATCCTCACAGATTCTTGATTCCCATTATTATATGAAAACTCCACCATTCGAAGATACTCCTCCCACTTCCTTTGTTGATGCATGACATACATCCTCAACATGTCCTCAAGAATCTTGTTCACCCTCTCTATCTATCCAACTATCTACTAATGAAAAGTTGTGCTAAAAGATAACTCTATCCCTAAGCCTGCAAAAAACTTCTTCTAAAACCTAGATGTGAAATTTGAATCTATAGTTGATATGATATTCTTTGTAAAACCATGTAATAGCATTATCTCCCTAATGAATATCAAAGCTACCTCACTAGCTGAATTCGTAGATTTAACTGCAATGAACTGAGCTACTTTATTTAACTTGTCAACCGCAACCATGCTGGAATCATGTTGATTCGATGTCCTCGGAAAAACTATAATGAATTACATGGAAATGACCTCCCATTTGCACTCTAGAATTAGAATCAGTTGTAACAAACCATCTAAAATATTACACTCTTATTTTACCTGCTGATAGTCCAAACATCTAGTGACAAACTCAACAACCTATTTCTTCAATTTCGACCAATGATAGAACTTCTTAACTGCTTTCACAGTCTTCTAATAACTATTGTGACCTGAATACGGCTTGACATGAAAATCCCTCAACATAAGATTCTTGAGACCACTATTGCCTAGCACAAATCCTATTCCTAAATCTGACCAAGCCATCTACCATTAGGTGATACTCTTCATCCCTATCACCTTCACCCTACTGTTGCAATTTCTACTTCAGATGATGATACTTATCATCATGTTCTTCTTCCTGCAAGATCTTCTCCTACAATTATGTCCCATAATAACTTATTTTTGCAATATGATTCACCTGCACTCTCCTACTAAGATCATATGCAACTCTATTCTCCTTTCCCTTAACATATTTGATCTCAAAGTCAAACTCACTAATGGTATCCAACAATTGAGTTTTCCTAGCATTCATATTGAGTTTGTCAAACAAGTACCTCACCCCACTTTGATCACTCATTAAGAAAAACCTCCTGTGAAGAAGGTAATGCTCCACATATTTAATGCATGAATGGTAGCTTCCAACTCAAGATCACAAGGGACATAATTTTTCTCATGCTCATTTAGCTTCCTGCTGTAGTGGCTACAACAACCTCCAAAATTTTGGTTTGCATCCAAATTTTGGAGCCTTCCTTGGTTTTTACTTTGATGGTTGCAAACACTTGAGCTCACCCCATGAGCTCTCATGAAGTCTTTTCACCCTTTTGCTTGTTTGACCAACAGTCATATTTTGGCATATTGATTGCTTTGTCATGCTTGTGATCTTGTTCTGGTGAGTTTGAAGCTTTTTCTTTGTGTCTTTGGGTTGTCTCCGTTATGTAAACATCTAACGTACTCACACAAAAAGTTGTAAGCATTGTCGCGCAAGTGTCATCACGGTCGTCTAAAGGTCTATCTTAAGTGTAGCGCTTGTCACTTTTAGCTCTAAGATAGTCTCATCGAGGGAATGTTTTGTCTTGTTGTACTGCTGGTCCTTATTGTTTCATAATCGAAGTATGCTAATTATATGATCACAATGTAACATCTGCACAAGTTCTCTTTATTTCAACACTTAGTTGTTAACCTGTAAAATTTGTCCAACCGGACAACACTATTTCACTAAACGTCGACTGAGCTACACTGTATAGTCTCAGCCCTCAGTGACCTTTCTTTGCTTCTTGGAACTGTACAGTACTTGAAGCTATCCTCTACGTTAGTTTCACTATGTAATCCTGGTGGTGAGCAGCCTGTCTTCTTCCTAGAACTGTGCATAAATTTCCTTCATGTCCAAACTGAAGTGTGCATTTCTCAAGCACAATCATCAAGCCTCCCTTTACTCTATTGGAACCTTGTACTATACTAAGACCTAGATCTGCACTGCTCTCCAAAACTACGTAGACATTCCCAGTTGATCACCCTACTGCCTATCCTGCACTGTTCTTCAAAACTGTACAGCCATGCTCAGTAGGTTCTTTGCATCACTGTCATGCCTTGCTCTTGAAAACTACATTGAACTACTCAGTAGGTCCCCTATAGACCTATCTTTCCTTCCCTCCAAGAACTACATAGAAGTTCCCTTGAGGGTCCCACATTGGAGCTTCCTCTGGTGTCCTTTACTATGAAATTCTGCCTCCCATTGGTCACTAAGCAATTCTTACCTAGAGTGTAGGTTTTCCTCTTAGAGTTCCTCATTCTAGCCTGAGCTGCACTCTGCACTGTCTCAGTGAGTTATCCTCCCTCCCTATCACCCAGAACATGAGAATAATGCATCATGCTAGACTAGGAGCTTTTGGATTTGATGTCATCCTATCATGAGTGAGTTGTAGGAACAGTTACACTGATAGATAATGGTGAGACAACGAATGGGATGAATAAGGAGCGCACATGTTAGAAGACTTTCTTGCAGCAGGACGAATGTACCGAGAACATCAAGCAACAAGAAAAACGAACATATGAATTAAACCATCATGCAAGACCAATAACATCAAATACCCTGCAGTTCTATGCCATGCGGAGGAGAAGACAAAGCACCCCAAGAGTACATCCATCACTCAACAGTGCAATAGCTTGAGATGGAAACCACAGTCATCCAGTGTTAGCACCCTATACTACTAGTGTAACCCCTTATTGTTATTAGTACAACCTCGTTATTATATTGTTGTACCCATTTAGTCCCCATATTGTTACTATTGTTCCCCACAGAAGCCCACTATTGTTATTATTGTGCCCTTACATTATTATTGTTATGTCGGCTCTAATTATATTATGACCCCTTAGACTCCTATATATAGAAAGGAGGTCTTGTCATTTGTATCAGATAAGAATTGTTCATTTGTGTAATGTAAAGGAGGTTTCCCCCTCAAAAAGACTGAATTCTAAGGTGTTGATCTATCTTTTCTATCTTTTTGTGAGCTGGTTCCATAACATTTGGTATCAGAGCTTTGAATTCTAGGGTTTCACTGCTCCAAACAAGTCATCGTGGAATTTTCACTATAAGTTTTTTTCCTGTGACGTTTCAGATGCTAAAAAGAAACCCATTTGGGACAAAATCATTGTGAACCTTGGGTCCGAATTTCAGACCGTTTCGCGCTATTTGCGGAGATATGATCTGAGGAAGTTGGCCTTTTTGCAGACTCCCAAATTTCATTCCAAATAGGTGACCTGGGGAAAATCGTCATAGCTTTTGTTTTGAGCATTAGATTGAAATTTCGTAAGAAGTTACAGAAACAGGATGGACTGTAGTTTCCTGTGTATATGTTTCAAATACTAAGGTCAAAACAATGACACGTGGCACTTCATACAAGTTTCCTCTTCTGAAAAGCTATATAATTAGGTCATCTTGGGAGATTGTGCATAAATCTTTCTTGGAGAATCTAAATTCAATCAAACTGGTGGAATTGGAAAGAGGACACAGAGGGCTATTGCAGGTTTCGATTTCAGAATTGGAAGATCCAAAATTACAGAGTTACAGTCATTGCAAGATCAAGCTCCTAAAATCAAGAAAAGTTGATATGAGGAAGTTTGATGGCAAGGATCCAGTAAATTGGATACTACAGATGGAGAAATATTTTGATCTAAATGGTGTACCACTATTATAAAAGGTATGTATTGCATCCAATTATTTAGAACTGAATCAATTTTTATGGTATAAAGGGATTTGTTCTTGTAAACCACTTGTCACGTGGTCAATTTTCACGGAGGAAATGATAGCACATTATGAGGATACAAAGAGAAACACCTTCTTTAGCCAATTGATAAATCTCAAACAAAAGTGTTCAATGGAAGAGCACATTGAGGACTTTTAAAAATTGATATAAGGGAAAATGATATTCTAGAGAAGCAAAGGATTAATGTCTCCAGAGGGACTTTAAAGGATAAAATTCAACATGAGGTTTGTCTTTTGGAACCTGATTCATTGGAGAAGGCATTCAAGTTGGCAAGAAAAGTCGAAAGAAAAATTATGGAAACAATGAATTCTACCCCTCACAACTATAAACATGGAAGTGTTGTTTCTCCTAGCCTTCCACAACCTACAAGGGTGATACCACAACAATTGGAAGAAAAAAACGAAAAGGGGCTTTGTGATAGCAAATGCACTAAAGGTCATAAGTGTGCTAAGAAGAAATTATTTTACATAGATTATGAAGAGGAGGAAGAAAAGGATCAAGAAACATCAAAAGAAGAAGATATACACCAGGAACCAACCCCAGAGAAAGAAGAAATGAATCCGACCATATATTGTAAAGCATTGGCAATAATCACTCTCAAACACTCAAGATAGAAGGAAATATTAAGAAGAAAAAGGTTCAAGAAGTGAAAGATCACATCGAGAAAGAAGAAATGAATCCAACCATATCTTGTAATGCATTGGCCAGAATTACCACTTCTCAAACTATCAAGATAGAAGGACATATCAAGAAGAAAAATGCTCAAGAAGTGAAAGATCAGATTAAGCATCAAGAAATGAATCCGACCATATCTTGTAAAGCATTGGAAGAAATTACCACTCTTGAAACTCTAAATATAGAAGGACATATCAAGAAGAAAAAGGTTCAAGTAGTGAAAGATCACATCAAGCATCAACAACAAGTTCTCCAACTTTTAAAGGATAACGCCCCTTTGGTGCAAAATCGAACAAAAAAATAGGTAGATCAACATTGTTGTGAAAAATGTTTTGATGTAGGTGATTGGGTATTTTTATGGATACATCTCAAGCAAGCTACTTATGAGAAGGAAATGTTGGCAATAGTACATGCACTTAAGAAATGGCGACCTTACCCAATGAGAAGACATTTCAAGGTAAAAATGGATCATGATAGCCTTAAATACTTTTTAGAACAAATATTACCTTTAGAAGAAGAGAAAAAATGGGTCACAAATATGTTGGGTTATGACTTTGACATCATCGATAGAAAAGGGAAGCAAAATTTTGTTGCAAATGCACTCTTAAGAAAGGATGAAGATGTGGAAGCATTGTTTTGTGCTATTTCTATTATCCAACCAGATTGGATAACCAAAGTAAGGGATGAATGGAAGAAGGACGAAGAAGTGTGGCCACTCATTCAAAATTTGAAAAAGATCCCAATTCAAATAATATTGCCAGAACTTAAAGAGGAAGGAAAAATCATATTGGAACCTAGAGCAGTCACAGAAACAAGAACCCAGTAGCTACGAAATCGATCAATTTCAGAGTATCTCATCAAGTGGAAGAACTTACTTGCTGAAGATTCCACATGGGAGGACAAAAATTTTATACAGAAGCATCAAGAACTACTCAAGCGTTGAGGACAACACTTTTTGAAGGAGAGGGGCATGTTAGGACCCTATACTACTAGTGTAAACCCATAATTGTTATTAGTACAACCCCCTTATTATATTGTTGTACCCATGTAGTCCCATATTGTTAATATTGTGCCCATAGAAACCCACTATTGTTATTATTGTGCCCTTACATTATTATTGTTATGTCGGCTCTGATTATATTATGACCCCTTAGACTCCTATATATAGAAAGGAGGTCTTGTCATTTGTATCAAATAAGAATTGTTCATTTGTGTAATGTAAAGGAGGTTTCCCCCTTGAAGAGGCTGAATTCCAAGGCATTGATCTATCTTTTCTATCTTTTTGTGAGTTGGTTCCATAACATCTAGTACATGTGAGCAGTGTCATGTTGAGTTGTGTCATGATCTATCTTGGCCAAATCACCACCATTGGCCATATTTGTTGTAACTCAATGTAATGTAAAGTGAAGTCCAATGCATGCACACATGAAGTTGAAGAGTCATGCTACTTGAAAATTCATTGGAAGTTGAATGGTCATGAGGGTAGTCCAAGGGTCACAAGGGCCAAGCATCACCCTTGGCTATATATACCCCTCCCATTGTATGAGTAGGAACTTTTCACCTTGGTTCCTCCCACATAGCCTTGAGAGTAGACAATTAGTTATTTGAGGAGTGAGGAGTGGCTCCAATGTCCCACTATTTGGAATAGTGATGTATGTTGTATATATGTCTCTTGGGATTTTTTCTTAATTCAGGATCCTGTTAAGGCGAGCACGTTTTCCTGCATGTTTTGTAGATGTTTGTAGGACTACTCTTTAAACATTTGTAATGCATGTTTTCTTAACTTGTACTAAGATATTTGAACTACTTTGGTTGTTTTAGTACTTACATTGTTGAAGATGTGTTGTATTGCCTATCACTGTTGTCTCATCCTTGTGGACTACTCTATGGGATACTAGATAGACCACCTTTGTGTATTGGATATCACCACCGTCACATCCTTTTAGCCTACTCTATGAGATACTCGACAGACCATATTTTTTTTCTGGTTATAACAACCGTCACAGCCATGTGGACTATTACACTGGGTGGTGTATGTGTTGTCCCCTTCACCTTGGTTTTAACGACTGTCACGTCCATTATGGACTGTTTCGTTGGAGTTTGGATAGGCCCTTCTTGGTTCGTGTGTGTCTATTCATGGGTGGTACTACTACCTCTCATTTAGAGGCTCAGTTTACTCTCCCCCTTTGGAGTAAGAGAGCCTTGACATTGTTACATTACACATTCACCAGGCACACTTACCTTGCCTTGTGAAGATACCAGTGTAACACTCTTATGTGTTGATATCTAGAGCCAAGGAAGATCTCTAAGTATATGGGAGTCAAGCCTTCATACCAGATGGTACTCCTACACCAAACAGTGTGAGGTCTAGTAGGGACTTCACATCAAGGAGATCCTCTTAGTTGACAAATTTCTAGAACCATCAACAAAATGGCGCTAGAAGGAGGGCCAAATGACAGGCTATGCCTGTAGAGTGTGGTTGAATCTCTTATTGAAAACGGTTCTTCTTGAAATCATAATCCTGGGATTTTTTTCCAAAGAGCTTAATTGTACCATCCCTGTAGAACTCAATAATGACCTGTTCAAACTTAAGTTCGATGGTGAGGGTGAATCAACTTTTCGTGAACATCCCTTTTAAGTTATGTGTTTCTATTTGTGTAACAGAGTATATTCTGAAGATTTCATGGCTAGATTACTCACCCTCACGTTCGAAGGTTTTGTTAAGAAATGGTGTCATACATTACCCATTGCTTCTATCCATTTGATCACTCAACTTGCCAAGATGTTATGTAAGTATTTTGATAAGTACAACCACCAAGATGTTTATAAAGAATACACCATTTAAGAATGAAGCCTAATGAATCAATTGAGGACTTTCTTGGTAAGTTCCTTCACTTATATTGTGAAATTCCCGAAAAAAATTAAACTTATATTTCTTGGGACAAGAGTTTAAATTCTTGGTTCATGTTTCCCAATATGGTGAACCTCCTTATTCCCCTTCTTCCCTAACTCTTGTGAACCATGAGGTGCCTTAAATCATAGAGGAGGATCCCAACACCCTGTTTATTCCTTTTCCTCCTCTTTTTCTATCCCTGATGTGGGTTCCCCTTGTGGTGATTGCAAAGATGAGAAATTTGCACAACCTGTCCCCAGCCCATCTTCTCATCTGTCTCTCGCTTCTATGGAGGAAGTTCCAGAATGGCTAAGGAAGCCTATAGTGAAGACTCACTCCTCCATTCCACAAGAGGATGTCACCATTCATAAATCAAGTCTTCAATTTGATCTTCATATCTGCCATCCTCCATCATCTACAAGCCATGACTCCTTGTACCATGAATCGCTTGATCAATCCACTTCACCAACTAGGTATTTGCATTCTCTTGATTCTCAAGCTTCTGGCTCAAATTGTGGTCAAATGCAAGGTAGTCATATTACACAAATAGGGGAGTAGAAAGGTGAGAAAACTATCAATCTTCCCTCTTTATTTCGAAATTGTGCGCAACAAAAAAATGAGATTCCATTCTTAAACGATTCTCAATATGCTAATCTCGGTGAAACATATTTTACAATTAATTCTTTCGATCAACCCCTAGCCTTGGGTAGTCATCACTCCCATGCTTCCATATTTCATGATGAATGCCCAAGCACATCATGTGACCTTCCATTTTCTCATGAAGACTCTAACTTAGATCTATAATGTGCTTTAGTCAAATAAGACCTCCATATCGAAACTTCCTCTTCACCTCACTTTCTCGTGTGTCATACCATTCACAATGCATCCACATGTGTTGGAGATACTCCACATTTTCTTATTTCTTCATCCAATGAGTTATCTCCTTAATTGACACAAGATAGTGAGGTTGTCCATGATAAAGTTGAAAATATTCTAATCACAAGGTTTCCTTCCCATCCTCCGTCATCTCTTCTCTTGCTTGAAGACAACTCTTCAAATCAGCTTGTTGAAGCTGAAAAATATGGTGAAACCTGTGAGAGAGATGGTTTCCATCTTGAGAGAAGTTTTGGAATCAGCAACAACAGTCACCCTCAAGCCATGCATGATTTGGTTCATGCTTTAAAATGTGATTTTATAATTCTAGAAAGTTACAAGATGCACCAAGGAGTCGAGGCACTTCAACATCTATTGATGGTTATTTCAGGGCTTCACAACTCTAGTAAGCTCCTGAAACCAAATCAAATCTGATTTCTCATGTACAATTCGTCTATTGCATGGCTTCATTCAGTTTGAATTCCCGTTTAAAAAATGTTTGGTATTCTGGGTGTGATCTCTCAAATTTTCAAAAGTTCACTTATGACCAAATCCACGAATCTATCACAACGCATCCGTCTTCATGCAAATATCTCATGTTAAAGTCAGGTTGGGAATTTTCATCTATCATGAAATCATGGGATTGTGAACTTGATCATCTCAAAAACTCTTTGTTCCCACTATCATACTTATCGAATTTCCCTCTTCATGATCAGCTCCTCGGCCTCCTTGGGAACCTTGCACTGCAAATATGTTCATCATATCTAGCTCACAACAAACTTGGTTCCATCATTCGGAGCATTTGAAACATTGTTCACATGGATTTTTCTTTGTTCATTGCAAACTGGGAATCCGATGTCTCAATTAATTCATCTGGTCCTTACTCTTCCTTGGGTGACTGTCATTCAGCTTATCATTTTCCCATCAGCACATTCGATGATAGTTTCTTTATGTACTCTGATCTTCATTGTTTATGATCTTCCTCCTCAGTTTTCTATCAAGTAGGTGAGGCACTTTAGCCTGCACTGATGGCAGGTCCTCAATGTCTTGGCATGACTAGAGAACGATCAGATTCATTTTTCCTTACAATATCCCCATTGTGATCCTTTTTGTCAAATTGAGAATTCATCCTCTCAAAAATAATGAGGCTTTCTAAATAGCCATCATGAATTTCACGATCTAATCGCCAAATGGCTGAAACAATCTTACTTAGCAAGCCTTGCTGCAAGAAACAAGCTTCAATCCTTCCTCACGCTTGTTGAGAAGCTCAGTGTAGATGAGGAAACACTAGCAAAGGGGCTTCCAAGGTTTGTTGAAAACTGATATCCATCAAAGAGGTAAGCATGTGTATTGGGTGGTTGTGACACATATTTCCACCCATAGGAAAGACCTTCCTTTCCATGTGTAGCTTGTTCAAGTTTTTTATTTTTTGTTGCACACTACTTTTTATCTGTTAATATCATTTGTATCTTTGTGGATGTAGGTTGGGAGCGACTACGGTGGCTTCAATGGAAATTTCATTTCACATAACCCCGACCATTTAGCTGTTAAGATAGGAGTAGGATTAGTTGCATCTTAGCTTTCCCTTCCTTGCACTTAACTTGCCCTCATAGTCTGTCGTGGTTTTCTTATTCTTATTTTACATCTTGTTTTCTTTAGTCATTTTTTTTTCTTGTATTCTAGTTTTGTTTCCTTTTTGTGTACGCCTATCCTGTCGTCTTGTTTTTCCTTTCATGATGAGTTTTACATTTTTTTCACTACGTGAATAAGTGTTGTGCCTGCACTATGTTCTAGTTTTTGAATGGGTATGTGGCTGAAGTTCAAAGAGTCTTGTGACACTATAGTGCTTGGACAGTCCTTTGTCCATGTTCTTTGTGCTTGGTTGTAACTTCTAGCTGATGAAGTCTTGATGGAAAATATGATCCATCTGTAAGGAAATTTTGATCGAACCATGAACCCGTGTCCATTCTAGGAAACCTCATGCCTATACTCATTTTTTTGCCCTGGTGTGTTCAAGCTTATCTAACTAGTAGAAATGGAGAAGGGGAAATATAAACGAGCAAACCTGAATCAAACGTCTTTATATGATTCTCTGAAGGAACAACCTCTCTTGATCTCAATAAGTCGAGATCCCTCTTCTGCTCCAAATATAAATAAGTGGCTATGCACAGTTCTCTTTTAAAAATAATAACAAAGGTGAAGAAGGGAATGGCTTCCTAAGTAGAGAGGTGAAGCAAGAAACTCCACTGGGTACTATCCAAGCTCACTGGCAGTGGAGAAATGCTTTTGTTCCTGTGCGACTATGTCAAGGTACTGTCCAGGCTTGCTGGTAGTGGCGCAACACTAGAGATGAAAAACTATACTCTCAAAATCTTAAGCTCGTGATAAAAATTACCCTTCCTGATTTGAAACACCATGCTCTATTGAATTTTGTGTTGTGTTCAACTAAATTAGTACAAGGTGAACCATTTTTGTCCATGAGGTAAGTTGGGAAGCCGAAGTGATCCGCACAACGAATCAATACACCCTAAAAGGTCGAGGCCTTGCACTATAAATGAACCAAAACAGAGATTTTGGTATTTAACAAGTGTTGTAGCAACTACAACACCCTCCAAAATTTTAGCTTTCATCCAAATTTTGGAGCCTTCCTTTTTTTTCCTTTAATGGTTGCAAACACTTGAGCTCACCCCATGAGCTCCCGTGAAGTCTTTTCACCCTTTAGCTTGTTTGACCACCAGTCGTCTTTTGGCATATTGATTTATTTTTCATGCTTGTGATCTTCTTCTGGTGAGTTTGAATGTTTGTCTTTGTCTGTTTGGGTTGTCTCCACTATGTAAATAAGTTTCATACTCACACACAAATTTGTAATCACTGTAGTGCAAGTGTCGTCATGGTCATCTGAAGATCTATCTCAAGTGTCACACTTGTTGCTTTCAACTGAGATACACTGGGAAGTCTCAACCCTCAATGACCTTTCTCTGATTCCTGTAATTGCATAGTGCTTGAGGTTTTCCTCCAAGTCAATTGCACAAAGAAACCCCAGAGATGAGCAGCCTGTCTAACTCTTAGAACTATGTAGAAATTGCCTTCATGTCCAAACTAAACCGTACATTTCTCAAGCACAGTCATCAACCCTCTCTATGATCTGTGAGAACCCTGCGCTACATTGAGATCTAGATTTGTACTGCTCTCCTAAACTGTGCAGAAATGCCCAGCTGATCATCTTGTTGCCTGTCCTACACTATTCTCCAAAACTACATAATCATGCGTAGTAGGTCCCTTGCAACCCTTTCATGCCTTGCTCTTAAAACTATGTAGAAATTCCTAGTAGGTCCCCTATAGAATTGTCCTACCTTCCCTCCAGGAACTACACAGGATTGCCCCTCAGGGTTCCACCTTGCAGCTACCACTGGTGTCCTTCACTACACAATTCTGCCTTCCATTGGTCACTGTGCAATTCTTCCCAATAGTGTAGGTTGTCCTCTCAAAGTTCCTCATTCCACCTTGGGTTGTGCTATGTGTTGTCTCAATGAGTTTTCCTCCCTCCTTGTCACCCGGAACATGAGAACAATGCATCATGCTAGACTATGATCTTTTGGATTTGATTTCATCTCATCATGTGTGAATTGAAGGAACAGGTACACTGATAGATCATGGTGAGATGAAAAACAGGATGAATAAGGAGCACACATGCTAGAATATGTGCTTGCAGCTGGACGAATGTACCAAGCACATCAAGCAACAAGTGAAAGGAACATATGCATTGAACCATCATGCAAGAACAAGACCATCGAAGACCCCGTAGCACTATGCCATGCAAAGGAGAAGACAAATCACACCAAGAGTACATCCATCACTCAATAGCACAACAACTTGACATGGAGACCACAGTCAACTAGTACATGTCAGTAGTGTCACGTCAAGTTGTGTCATGAGTTGTCTTGGCCACATCACCACCATGGGCCATATCTGTTGTAACTCAATGTAATGTAAAGTGAAGTCCAGTGAATGAACACAAGGGTCAAGCATCACCCTTGACTATATATACCCCTCCCATTGTATGAGCAAGGAATTTTCACCTTGGCTCCTCCCACATATCCTTAAGAGTAGACAGCCAGTTCTTTGAGGAGCAAGGAGTGGCTCCAACATCCCATTACTGGGACTATTGATGTATGGTATACAGATGTGTCTTGGGACTTTTACTTACTTCAGAAGCCTGTTAAGGCCAACACGTTTTCATGCATGTTTTGTATATGTTTGTAAGACTACTCTTTAAAAAAAATTAATGCATTTCTACTTAACTTGTACTAAGGTATTTGAACTACTTTAGTTGTTTTAGTACTTACATTGTTGAAGATGTGTTGTATTACCGATCATTGTTATCTCATCCTTGTGGACTACTCTGTGGGATACTAGACAAACCACCTTTTTTTATTAGCTATCACCGTTGTTACATCCTTATGGAATAATCCATGGGATATGTGACAGACCATCTATTTTTTTTGGTTATAAAGGTTGTCACATCCGTGCCGACTACTCTGTTGGGTGGTGTGCATGTTATCCCCTTCACCTCAGTTTGAACAACTGTCGCGTTTGTTGTGGAATATTCTGCTAGATGTTGGACAAACCCTTTTTGGTTCATGTGTGTCTCTTCTTAGGTGGTACTACTACCTCTCATTTAGAGGCTCACTTTACTTTCCCCTTTACTGTAAAATAACTTTGAAATTGTCATATTACGCACTCAACAAGTAGAATTATCTTACTATTCCAAGATACCAGCGTAATAATCTCACATGATGATAGCTAAAGCCAAGGAAAATCTCTAAGTATATTGAAACTTGGCCTTCATACTGGATGGGACTCCTATACCAAATGGTGTGAGGTCTAGTTTGGACTTCACATCGGGGATATCCCCTTGGTTGACGGATTTCCAACACCGTCAATGCTTCCTTAACTCATAATAAACCATATGTCCTTTCTGCATTAGGATTCCACTAAGTCCTTTGTTGCAAGAATTTGTACATACGACAAACTATTATTAAGATATGCAATATTCAAGACTAGAGAATTTGTAAGAAAATGCTTGAACTAATCAAAACTAGATGCACATTGCTCAGTCCATTCAAACTTCTTTCCTTTTCACTACAAATATGTAATAGGATATGAAATATGTGATAATTTCCTGATGAAACTCTTGTAGTAACTTGCTAGTCCCATGAATGATCTGACCTCATCCACCCTCCTAGGAGTTGAAAACTCCATGATAGATTTAATATTTTTTGGGTCCACCATTATACCTTCCTTAGAAACAACATGTCTCAAATTATGAACTTCAGCCTGAAAGAAACTGCACTTGTTGAGCTTGGTATAATTGATTCTCTCTCAACAATTGCAACACTACTACAAATTGTTTTGTATGTTCTTCCTCATTTTTATAATATATCAATATGTCATCAATAAACACTATCACAAACTTGTCCAGATAAGGATGAAACACATTTTTCATTAAACACTATAATTAGATCTAGGTTCAATCAAAATAGAAACAAATTGATCAAAAACTTTACCATCCATCTCAATGGTGGATGACTAATACCTTCCTATTATCCATTATTGCATAAATCTGAGAAATACTATTCCTAATGTCTCCATCTGTCTTTTCCCCCTAAGCACTGAAAATAGTGGTCTTCCACGCTAATGTTGTGGAAAATCTCTCGTACGATGATCTCCCCCACAAGTTCGACACTATAAAGGCTTCTTGTCATCACCTTTGTTCTACTCCCCAGGTTGAAATCCATGTCCTATGTCAACTGCATTGAAATTCTTATAAGGTGCCACATTCTCCTTATCACCTTGTGGTGAAGTAAAATTATAAATGCAGACACAAATAAATTCCTCTATCCCGCTAATGGGTCTAGCCACAACAGATAGAATCTATGGAATATTTCCTTAGGTTATAACCAATCAAGAGGGCCTACCTCTTGGTACGCTTATCGCATTTGATGATGTCCCTGCTTGCTCGCTCCAACTATCTCTCGCTTCCTTCTTCAAGCACCTGAAACAAGTAAGCAACAGCAAAAAAAAAATGTGATAATAGGCAAATTGTAATTCAACCTACTTAACAAGTCAAGAAACATTAAGCCATGAATATGTAAGATGAAAAATCATGTAGGAAATCAATTGATAGTTTCATATATTATTATCAAAGAGAGATTACAAACATTTGCCTTGACGTTGCAGTCCTCCTCTGACAGGACCAGGTTCCCACACACTTCTGCTAGCATTCCATGATGGCCTCAATCAACACTAGTTTTAAGGCTCTTCCCTTTAGGCTTCACTCCAAACAAGATCACACTTCTCCCTCACACAACTAGGTAGCTACAACTAGTAATAGCTTGTTGTCTACTACAAACCAAAATAACATTAGCACACCAATCCACACTAGCTTGTGCTTCGAAAAAAGGAAGGTTTATATAGGATGAATGAATGGGATATGGATCCTCTTCTCATGGGAGAAGGGCTTATCCCTTGAGGTAGTTCCATCATTATAGGGGAAAGGAGCCCAAACTGACATCCTCAACCCCATCTGGCCAAACCATTTACTAGACTTTCGTTACGAAGATTCTAGAGCTGGAAGCTTCAGCTCCTAATTTAAAAAACTTTCCATAATAGGACCGACACGACTGGAACACATCTCAGTCGCTCTGGTCAGCACGAGAGATAGTGCTAATCCCTGCACATTGGCATGGGGGAGACAAAGGTCATTAGCACTGGTCTTTTAAACTAGGAAAAACAGATGTTTCATGGGAAATGGTGCGAAAGGGAATTGATCTGCTCATGAAGAGGGACACAATGGGAGTTTCTTCATGAAGGCAAAGCATGTGGGGTTCATTGTAGAGGTCCTCCAAGATCATGGAATGGGGAGTAAAATGGGGAGTACAAGGACAGTGACAAAATGTTGTGTAACACGCCTACATCTTGATTTATTCCTCACTTCTTAACCCACATTCATTTAGTCTTATCATTACCTTTCCAATCATACTTAGGTTTATACCTATGCTTAGACTGATCATAGTAATTCTTCAACTTCCCAATGACTTCCTCCTATGACCGAGGCTCATCATGCTCAATTTGATCATTTAATGCTAAAGGAAATCCATTGATGGACCTTTGTACCTTTGTCTTCTCATCCTTAAGATATGGAACATACCTCAACAGCTCCAGAAACTTATTCATCTACTGTTTATCTATCATAAAACCCATCTTCAGCTCATATAACTCCTTAGCCTTTCCATCGTAATATCTCTCAAACAAGTACTTCTTTCTGAAGGGTCTTTTAAACTCATTCCAACTCAACTCCTCTTTTTTGATGCCTCTGACACGCTTCACATATTCCCGCTAGATATCTACTTTTTCTTTGAGATTGACAATAACTATCTTGACTTTCATATTCTCTATATAATCATGAAATTCGAAGAACTTATTCATACCAAGTATCCATGCTTTTGCATCTTTCAGTTTCTTGATCTCTCTATCAAATGTAGGAGGCTTAGATTTCTTGAACTCATCTGGCTAGTAATGCTTCTCACACCTCCTATAAGGATGATAGTGGTGATGACCTCCATGTCTCTCTGAACTAGAACTAGAATAGAATGCATAAGCACTACGTCTCATGTTAGGTGTATCCAACCATATACCACCTCTCATTATACCATCCCTATCAAACTTGTATCTTGGTCAAGACCTACTTCCATATGTCCCATTAGTCTATTCATCTTGTCCATGATTGGTTCTTGGTTGTCCCTATCCCTGCAAATCCGACGAGCTATGAAGGATCATTGCATTATCCTCGACTTGATTTTTCTGAGCTCTAGCAAGTCTTTCCTATGACTCAATTATCTTGTCATTAACTTCCTTGAAAATTTTGATTTCTTCCTTTAGAATTCTTAGTGTATCTACAATATTGGGAGAATACTCATCTCCTTATTGCTCATCTAATCTATAAGGAGAGTCGTGTGAACTGTAATCCACCATTTTTCTCATCATCTCTAATCTTATATTTCCTCCAAACATGTCATGTTAGATAAACCCAATATAGAAATAATCAAAATCATGCCTCTATGAAGTTCAGAGGAGGTCATCTCATTTGCACAAATTAGTCCAGATTATCACAATATATATACATAATGAAACCAACATATCAACATCTCAACATCATCATCATGACCCAAGACTGCAACAATGACCATCACAATAAATGCATAGAAAACATATCTACCCTAAGGTTGAGTATTGATACCTTGCTCTAATACCACCCTGTAAGACTAGTATCAGAGGGAAGGTTTGTTGGCAAGCAGTCCCCTAGGTCAAGTTATGATAAAATATTGTAAATTCTCCACATTTTGAGGAGTATAGCACGAGTAGCACAGATCACTAGAAGTCAAGGGGATTTGGGAAGTTAAAATCTCCTTTGTTTTTGCATTGTTTTGAGACCCTCCCATGGCTTGCGAACCATGGTATTATAATGGGAAAAAGTATATAAAATGGTGTCTTAGTGAACCTAAGGGAATCAATTAATGAGTAGAATGGGATTTTGATATGTTTTGAGTCTGTACAATCTTTCTATATTTTTGGTGAAGGGGAAGGCTCTTGTAGCTGAGTGCACATAGACCTTGGTAAGTCCATCGCTAAGTGTGTGGGCCCCTACAACTATGTGTGTGGGCCCCTGCAACTATGTGCGTGGGCCCCTGCAACTATGTGCGTGGGCCGCTAAAACTATGTGTGTTAGCCCCTACAACTATGTGCATAGGATCTGGGAAGTTTGTATAAGGAATATCTAAAGTAGTAAAGAATATTTGAAGAAATTATGTGTCCAATTTGTATACTTGTCTGTTTCTATATTTATACACAATTGAATGACATTATCTATATTTTTTTCTTAAATTCTCTACGAAGATCTGGTTCTACTGCAATACATTAATTTATACATGACTAGACATTTACACGAAATCATACTTTGTTTAACAGAAAATCACTTTAAGTTTGGCAATTTCATGAATAAGGGTTTGTGAAGGTCAGATCAGGCTTGAAACTGAAGAAACACCCTATTCCCACATCACATAGCCTTTTGGATGTAGAAACCTAGTTCTAGCATCCCCCAGTACTACCTCGAATGAGATTGCATCCTCCGCTAAGCGGGTTGTTGTTGAAAGGGCCGGTAGTGAATGCTTGTGTTGGTTAGTGTAGCTAACTCTAAACCTGGGTCCAAGCCCTCTCAAGCCAATAAATGGTTCCATTGTCAAGACCGGGATCTATGTGAGGGATGTGTGATTTGGCGTATGTTGATACCAACTAAGAAGGAAATCAAGAAGTGGATAGATCGGAAGTTACACGAGTTTGCAGCTCAGGAGAATAGGAATCCGCGCTTGTTAAAAGAAAAGTGGTTACATAGGTATCTCTACACATAAATACACAAAGTTTTCTTTTTGACATTCCCTTGCGAATTACACAAGCAGCTGTCCAAATTAGCAAATAGTGAACTTACTTGGAAGCATGACAATCCCATTGTGTGGACTCCAGAATTAGTCAAACGTCTTGAAGGATCTGGTTATAAGGTTACATGGGTTGTTGACTACTAGATTTATAGTATCTTGGAAAGTTTCATAATTGAATTTAAAATAGATACATCTATGTCTTATAGTGAAGATGAACAATGATTCTTCAAAGGTCCAAGAGATAAGTACCTAAAATTGCTAAAGACCTAGATTAAAATGATTTTGTCTGAAATAGGGATTATGCCTTTACCTTAATGTTTAAGAGGGGTCAGACTGGATCTACACGAAGTAGAAAGTGATTCAAAGTGGATCTCGACAAATTCATCGAAAGAGAATACAACCCTTTATGGGGAGAGTCTAAAAGTGAGGAAGAAAGAAGTAGCCCTAGTATGCCTAGAGGTGTGGCACGGACTGTAGATCAAGGTATTTATGGAATTCCACATCCATCCACTCCACCTCTACCTTCGCCTCCTCCTCTTACACCTACACCTCCACCTCCACCTCCGCCTCTGCTATTCATTATGGTGAATACAATGAAAATGCATGTATTCAGCAGTCGGGGATCAGAGGATCCTTATCAGTTTTGGTTGGTTGTAGAAGCTGTGTAGAAAGCGCAACAGATCAATGGTGATGACATGAATAAATTTCAGTTGGTTACAATGCTGCAGGACAGAGTGCTTACCCAGTACATCATATACAATACGACTCATCTGGTTACTTCATTAACTAACACAAAGGATGCGTTGAATGCGGAATTTAGGAAGCCGAAGTCGCAAGCTCATTGTGTGACCGAAATCAAGGAGATCAAGCAGAGAGTTAATGAGTCTACGTGGGATATATATTGGTGACTGAAGTGCTTACTGAGTCAACCTAACCTTCAGATTTCAAATGAACAAAATAGGGACTAGCATATAGCTTCATTATTACCTCACTAAAGATTTCAATTATCTCAGCAAAATATTGGGTAACAAGCCAAAGTGTTTAAAATCACGATGAAGCTAGAAGCTTTGTCGATCCAGGATACGAATATAGGATTTTGGGAGATCCATTCCTAGCTAGCAAGCCTACATATGAAGCTACAAGATCTAAAGAAGGGAAAGGAGGTTAAGTCAGAGACACATTTTGAAGTTTTGATCTGGATTAAACAGGAATGCAACAAAGTATAGATATAACCATAAATACATAGATGTAGCAAAAAGAATACTTAATCTCATTAATATCAAAGAACTCAAATATGCTTACAAACAGAATGGAAATAAGACTAGCTCGGGCGATGATAGCTTATCTCTGAGAAGAGAAGTGGTGGCTACATGCCTCTAGATTGAGTTACAATGAGGCTCAAGGGCCTTTTTATTATTGAAAAATAAGGGAAAACCCTAAACAACCAAAGCCCTAACCCGAGGAGATGTAACACCGAGAGTTTATGGGCCCCATTAGAGTTAGTTGGGCAGCCAACTTCTCAGGGCCGTAACTTGGTTATATTATCTCCTTTTTACGCATATGATACCTCGTTGGAAAGATCTCTCTAAGGACTACAGTTTCTAATGTGATTTCCATAGCAATCATGAATTGTTGTTTTTCCATAAATACATCATTTAGGGCCTCAAAATGGATCCATAAGTTTAGGACCTGAAAAACTGCCATAAATAGTAAATTGTGCTACAATTAAGGAAACATATGAAACTGACTGGGGGTTCTAGGTGGAATAGGAGGGAGGCCACCAATATCCACCTAGATCATTCCTCCCCCCTTAGGAAGCAATGGTCCCCATTGAGTGTAGATCCTCCATGAGGTGAGGAAATTTTTATTGGACCTAGTCCCTGGTGAACCACTTATCATGGTGAAGGAATTGGCTTGCTTTGACAACTCAATATAGTTGTATACTTTGTTGGTGAGTTTTCTTGATATGTGTGTCCATGATCTGATCAGTTGTGGCCTGTTCCATGCAGTTTGGGTTGAGATCTATTGTCTGAGTAGTTCTGCAACATCAAATGTGTCCAACAATGGTGGAAAGTATGGCCGAAGGTGATCTACATTGAACACTAGGTGCAGACCAAGGAATGGGGGAATCTTGTGATCAAAATCGTTGTCTTCCATATCCTTGGTAATGGTGTAAGGAATATATCGAAGTGGTATGAGCTTCTGATGAGCTCTTGTAAGGCATTTTTCTGCAAATACAACAAAACCTTGTCGCCCACATGAAACTTGTGCAGTACCGGATGTTGATCATGTCGCTGTTTATACTTGGAATTTTCTATAATGGATCAATGATATATCAACCTATTGGGTAAAGGTGATCCAAGAGTTAGATCAAATGAACACTTGACCTGATAGTACAACAGTACCCCTGCGGGTGAGGAGAAGATGTCCTTATATTCTTTCGTGACTGTATCCACCTACTTTTGTTGCATGGAGGCACCCTTCCCAGGGGTCATGGATGTGGCTACAAGCTTCCCCTTACTTTGAGAGTGAACTAGAAAGAAAATAAATTTCCTAGTCTGGGAAATGATCCTACTACCTTTCTCAGTAGAGATCAAAGAAGTGGTGGTATGTGGGGCTACCTACCTTCGGTATCCTATATAATGTATTACCCAAAGAAATAATAATAGCACGATGCCTTGACTCATACATAGCATGTCACTTCCACAAGTATAGTTGGCCTAATAATACATCACAGACATCAAGGAGAGAAACGTCACATAATACCCTATCTGTGAAGGGCTTAATGTTGTAGGGAAGGCAACACAGTTGGCTAACTCGGATATCTCGTCCTTGGTGAAGCCACCTGATATTGTACGAGTATGGGTGTGGTGTGGTCGGTAGACCCAACTTCTTCATGACCTCTACTAAAATGAGGTTCTTTTGGTTCCCACTGTCGATAATTATTTGGAGTAGAGAACCCTTCACCCACATCTGTGAGTGGAAGAGATGTTCCCCCTCCTCTGTATCTTCGGGCTCATTCTTATGGATCTAGGCGGTGGAAATAGTGGCATTGGGCTCTACATGAATAATATGCTTCCCTTTGTCATTCCTCTTGTTGGGTTCTGGCTTAGAGTCGGAACATGCATCTGATTTTGAAGCCTTCAACTCAGACACCAGCCACTGCTTGGCTTGGCACTTACTTGTGTTGCGAGTGGGGCTCTTATGGAACTCACACCACTTTCCTATGTTCTTTTTTGACTTCATGGCATTGTTATTTTCTTGCGGGTTGTCTTGGGCAACCCTGACTTGGTTTTATCCTTGGTTCTATTGTTTGGGGACGTCTTTCCATTGCTTCATATTCGCAGATCCAAAGTCTCACTTCTTCTATTTAAACTTCTGCTTGATCTTGACAGTGTATTGGTACATTGTGCTAAGCGAGGATATGTCCATGAACTCCATCTCATCATGGCTGTACCTATGCAGGGAGATGTAGTATTTAAGTAACAAATTCTACTCAGAATCCTTGATACCCAACTTCATGCAAAGGGTATGAAAAATATTGGTAAACTCTGGCACGTCTTGATCCCTTCCCTGTCATAGTATAGTCCACTTTATGTATTTATCCCCATAGCTCCCAATGGGATGGTATTGTTCCTTGATGGCGTCCTAGAACGAATTCCAAGTGAGTTCGGCTCAAAACAGTGAGGGTTCCCTCTCATTCTTCTTCTCACAGTATGTTTCCCACCAGTCCTTAACGTGAGGGGCAACTTTGAGAAGTGCAAAAGTAATATTTTCCCGGATGGAAAAATCATGAATAGAAGAATACCCTTCTCATAAATTTAACCATTTATCTACGACATTTGCATCTATTTGACCCTCAAATATGGGGATTTCAAAGTTAACTTGTACCTTAAAGGGTGTGGCGCTTCCAGAGTAGCTTCTACACGTAGATGCATCGCCCATGGGTAGTTGCTGAAGGACTTGGGAAAAGTCATCCATCATTGTGTTCCTTTGTCACTTGAGGGCTTCTTTGAGCAATACTTTGATAGGATCTCCTACCCCTTGTCTTTCTTCTCTTCCACTATGGGAGTTCATCGAGATTTGCAAGGCTGGTCTTGCAAAGGTTCAACCAGTTCAAGCCCTAACTCCTTATATCCCAACCTCGTTGGGGACATGTACAGAAAAACAGAGAAAGAGCATATCATTCTGATACCACTAATCCAAATTTAAATAGGAATGCAAGAAAGTACAGGTATAACCATAAATATAGAGATGTAGCAGAAAGAATACTTCATTTCATTAATATCAAAGAACTTAAATATGCTTACAAATGGAATGCAAATAAGACTAGCTTGGGCAATGGTAGCTTATCTCTGAGAAGAGATGTGGTGGCTACATGCCTCTGAACTAAGTTACAATGAGGCTTGAGGGCCTTTTTATTATTGAACAATAAGGGAAAACCCTAAACAACCAAAACCCTAATCCGAGGAGATGTAACACCAAGATTTGTTGGGCCACATTGGGCTTAGTTGGGCAGCAAACTTCTCGAGGTCATAATTTGGTCATATTATCTTCATTTGATACATATGATACCTCGTTATAAATATCTCTTCAAGGACTAAAGTTGTTGATGTGAATTCTATATAAATCACTAGTTTCTATTTTTCCAAAAAAACATTGTTTAGGGCCTCAAAACAGCTTCTGAAGTTCAGGACCCAAAAAATTACCAAAAAATAGTAAATTGTGCTACAATTGAGGAAACAGATGAAATTTACTGGGGGGTCTAGGTGGAATAGACGGGTGGCCACCAATATCCACCTGGATCAAGTTTGGTTCACAAAGTGCAAGGCTGAAGGTCATCATAAGGATTAGTGCCTCGTATTCTAGGATTATATAGTTGTGGGAGGTCCTAACCTGCTAAAGTCATAATCTTCTGCTGGATCAAGCGTTAGTGCAAGTACCTTGTGTAGCATCTGCCAAGTATTAGGACAACATTCGACCACTAATTTTTCCCTATTACAAAAATTTATATAGTCTCCAAAGCAACATTTTTGTAACTTTTTTAAATCAGTTGGTCTTGATGAAAGGAATTATCGAAGCTATGAACTAATGATGGATAGGACTACGCTACATAGAATGCAAGCTAAGAAACAGCATGAAAAATGATCAAGGCTCACCTACAGCTCACGGAGGATTCCAAGGACACAGAAGAGGATGACAAGGAGGAGTTGGAAGAGGAAAGCACCAGATTATTTGTTACAACTATGGAGAACTAGGACACTTTGCACGTGACTGTCAGAATCCAACACACCCTTCTTGCCAATAATGTTGTCAATTCAATCATGTTATAGAAGATTTCCCGGTCTTAGTAGTGAAGATGAAGGAGAAGAAAAACCAACAACTGACACAGAATATTTATATGATGAGATTTGAGCCATGAGAAGATGATCCTAGTATCAACATAGTCACGTGAAGTGGTGTAGCCACTAGTGAGACAAGGTAGGAGGCAAATAGTCAGAATTAGATTCATGGGTTTGAAAATTCGGTGAGAAGAATGTTGGGTTTGATTTACATAGAGAAAAAGAGACGTTCATGGAGTGATCCCAGTGGATGTTGGTGGCCACCCACCTAGCCCACTTGGACCCCACAATTGTCTCTTTCAGTTTTTCAGTTTCCTTAATTGTAGCACAATTTACTATTTTTAGCAATTTTTCGGGTCCCGAACTTCTGGAGTCATTTTGAGGCCCTAAATTACGTTTTTCTGGGAAAACTGGGAGTAATATGGATCCATGGATGAATTCTTCTCTTCCCAAAGTTGTATTCCTCGGATATATCTTTCTAACGAGGTATTATGCACATCAAATGGAGATCATATGCCAAAGTTACGACCCTAGGAAGTTGATGTACCAATTTACCCAAAACGGGGCCCATACTTTGGTGTTTCATCTCCTAGGGTTAGGTTTTGTGGATGTTTAGGGTTTTCCATTGTTTCTCAACAATAAATAGGCCTTTGAGCCTCATCGTAAGACAATTCATAGGCATGTAGCTGCCACATCTCTTCTCAGAGATAAGCTACCATCGCCCTAGCTAGTTTATTTCCATTTCTGTTTGTAAGCATCTTTCAGTATTTTACAATAATGAAATGAAGTATTATTTCTGTTGCATCTCAATATGTATGGTTATATCTATAATTTGTTGTGTTCCTGCTTAAATCCAGATCAATGACATCAGAGTGGTCTACTCTTTCTCTATCTTTCTTTGCATGTCCCCAACAAGGTCGGGATATAAAATGTTAGGGCTTGAACTGGTCGAACCTTTGCAAGACTAGCCTTGCAAATCCCGACGGCCTCCCATGGCGGATGAAAAGAAAGATGAGGGGGCAGGAGATCCTATCAAAATCTTGCTCGAAGAGGCCCTCAAGCGACAAAGGAGCATGATGATGGACAACTTTGCCTGGATCCTTTAGTGGCTACCCAGGGGCGACACATCTACTTCTGCAGCTAATTTGGAAGCGCCACATCCTTTAAGTTACAAGATAACTTTGACATTCCCATATTTGAGGGTCAAATAGATGCAGACATTGTAGATAAATGGTTAAATCTACTAGAAGGGTATTTTTCTGTTCATGATTTTTCCGACCAAGAAACGATAACTTTCGCTCTTCTCAAAGCCACCCCCCACATCAAGGACTGGTGGGAAACCTACTATGAGCAAAAGGATGAGAGTATAGGCTCACTGGTTTTAGCCACACCCACCTAGAATTCATTTTGGGATGCCATTAAGGAGTAGTACTACCCTGTCAAAAGCTATGAGGATAAATACATAAAGGGGACCACATTGCGGCAAGGAAGGGACCAAGATGTGCCGGAATTCACAAATATTTTTCATAACTTGCACACAAAGTTGGCTATCAAGGATTCTACGCTGCATTTGGTACTCAAATACCATGGTTCCCTACATAGGTACATCTAGGATGAGATGGAGTTCCTAAACATCTCCTCACTTGGAACGACATACTGATATGTTGTTAAGATCGAGCATCAGTTTAAACAAAAGAAGTGAGACTTTGGATCTGTGAATCCGAAGAACAAAGGAAAAAACCAAGGTAGGGTGACCCAAGATAACCCATTGAAGTTGCAAGAAAATAACAACACCATGAAGTCAAAGAAGGACACAGGAAGGTGGTGTGAGTTCCATAAGAGCCCCACTCATAACACAAGTGAGTGTCGGACAAAGTAGTCACTAGTGGTCGAGTTGAAGGCTTTAGAATCAGATGCATGGTCTGACCCTGAGTCAGACCCTGACAAGGAGAATGGAAAAGCGAAGAAGATCATTGATGCACATGCTAGCACTACTATTGCCACCGCCAAGATCCAGAAGAATGATCCCGAAGATCCAGAGGAGGGGGAGCAAATTTTCCACTCACAAATGTGGGTGAAGGGTTTGCTGCTGCAATTCATTGTTGACAATGGAAGCCAAAAGAACCTCATTTCAGTAGAGGTCATGAAGCATCTGGGACTACTAACCACACCACACTTGCAACCATATAGCATTGGGTGGCTTCACCAAGGACGAGATCTCCGAGTCCGCTAGCAATGTTGCCTTCCCTACAACATCAAGCCCTTCATAGATGAGGTATTGTGTGATGTTGAACCGCTTGATGTTTGTGATGTATTATTAGGCCAACCATACTTGTGGAGGCGACTTGTTATGTATGAGTCAAGGCCTCGCACTGTTATTATTTCTTTTTGTAATACATTATACAAGATACTGGAGGTAGCCCACCTACCGCCACTTCTTTGATCTCTGCTAAGAAAGGCAGTAAGATCATCTCCCACACTACGAAATTTATTTTCTACTTGGTTCGCTCTCAAAGTAAGGGGAAGATCATAGCCACATCCATGGGTTCCAAGAAGGGCTCCTCCATGCAGCCAAAGCAGGTGGATACGATCATGAAAGAAGACATGGACATCTTCTTCTCACCCATAGGGGTACCGTTCAACTGTCAGATCAAGCATTCGTCAAATCTGACTTCCGAAGCACCTCTACCCAACGGGTCAATCTATCACCACACCATTCTAGAAAATGCCAAGTATGAGTAGTGACATGATCAGCATCAGGTACAACACAAATTTTAGGTGGGCAACAAAGTCTGGTTGCACTTGTAGAAAGAATGCCTTACAAGAGCCCATCAGAAGCTCAGACCACTCTAATATGGTCCTTACACCATTACCAAGGTTGTGGGAAACAATTCTTTGGAGCACAACATTTCCCCATTCCTTTTCTTGCACCGAGTGTTCAATGTGGGCTGCCCTCAACCATGCTTCCCACCATTACTGGAAACATCAAAGGTTGCAGAACAATTCACAAGTGACCAAGTTCAGCAGAAGTTTCTGCATCTGATGGAGGCACTTAACACGATGGGGGCCATTACTTCCTAAGTGGGGACGAATGATCTAGGTGGATGTTGGCGGCCACCTACATAGCCCACTTGGACCCCTACAACTATCTCTTTCATTTTTTCAGCTTCCTTAATTGTAGCACAGTTTACTATTTTTAGGAGTTTTCAGGTCTTAGACTTCCAGAGCCGTTTTGAGGCCCTAAACGACGTTTTTTGGGAAAACTGGGATATATATTTCTAACGAGGTATTGTGCGCATCAAACGAAGATCATATGCCAAAGTTATAAACCCGGGAAGTTGATGTACCAATTTACCCAAAACGGGGCCCATAGTTTGGCACTTCATCTCCTAGGGTTAGGTTTTTGGATGTTTAGGGTTTTCCATTGTTTATCAACAATAAATAGGCCTTTGAGCCTCATTGTAAGACATTTCAAAGGCATGTAGCCACCACATCTCTTCTCAGAGATAAGCTACCATTGCCCTAGCTAGTTTATTTCCATTTCTGTTTATAAGCATATTTCAGTGTTTTACAGTAATTAAATGAAGTATTATTTATGCTGCATCTTTGTATGTATGGTTATATCTGTAATTTTTTGTGTTCCTGTTTAAATCCGGATCATGGAGGAAAGAAATAATTTTGTGGATCCGAGTGCTTCTACGTCTTAGAATCAGATGTCAATAGTCTCACGAAATGAGAAACTTAAAGAAGCCACTGCGACACAGGATTCAGATCCCACAGTGTTAAAAGAATTTCTGTAGACCTACATGAAATTATTATGGGATCAAAAGGTAGTAGAAGAGCTGCAAGGTATAATAGATAATTGTGCTAGAAAGGATAAGCCGTTACTAGAACAACGCACAATCAATAAGGTGAACTAAAGCAAGAAGAGAACTGGTAGGGAGATGCGGTGCATTGCATAGATTGATGATTTCCAAATGGACCAGGTAATCTAGGATTTCGGCTCTGATGCTAATGTATTTCCAAACAAAACTTGGGAATGTACAGGAAATCCGAACTTACAGTGGTCATTAATTAAATTGTGCATGGTAAATCAATGAAGGATAATTCCAATGGGGCGCCTCCATGGAGTAATTGTACATATCGAAGGCGCAAGAGCAGTGGCCGATTTTGAATTTATTGATATTGTCGATGACAGTAATCCATACCCAATGTTTCTTGGGATTGACTGGGCCTTTGACATGAATGCAATCATTAACTTAAAGAAGTGAAGCATGGTATTTGAAAAGAATGAGCTTCGAGTAATTGTCCCATTGGATCCAGCTAAAGGTGCACGATACACAGAACTGAACTGTGACTATTATGAAGATGAAGACATTAAGCACATATATAAGTTGATTGTATGAAATGAAGATTATATCAATCCGACTTTGGATGGAAGGATTAGCTGGGAGAAGAACAGTTCTTGCCAATCAGACTCGGACGAAGTGTTAAAAAACTGGAAAAATCGGTTTTTATGAGGTCTCTACATTGTGATATAATCGGCTTAAAAAATTTCTATGTTGTGTATCTACTGAGGTACATAAGTTACCCTATTATGATGGCTTGGATGATATCAATATATTTCTTAACCATTTTGAAAGGGATGTACCAGAGGAACATCGATTCCAGGCCTTAGATCTAACATTGATAGCTAGGCCTGTGAGATGGTGGGGTATGAACAAGGATAATGTTTCTGACTGGAAGGAATTGTAGTGCCCACTCTAGTTTCCTGACCCTAATATGACATTATCTTAGATACTTTAGTCTATCAGGAACTCAGGTTGAGGATCCAGAAACGTGACTCTATTATTAGTGAATGTGATGGCTATGTATATTCTCTATTAATATTATGATTACGATATAATTAATAGTTATGTGTACTCTCTATTGCTATCATGATGGTGATAGTAGTAAAGGATAGACATGTTTTCTATTGATGTTATAATGATGGTAGATTTCATCTATATGTATGGTTCCATTAAGGGTATGATGATGCTAACCATGATGGAGGTATCCCCTATGTTAGCTACTTACATTAGTTATGGTTCACAATGAACAATGATGTGCATGACCAGGTGATGGTAATAATGCTATTATGACAATGACTAACACTCAGAAACCTGGTTACTAATTATTATTGAGTATGGCAGGAAACCACCAGAGGCACTCGCACATGATGAGTTGACGACACCTGGTTTGATGAAGATTTATATTATTTTATCTTTGACATTCTAAGTCGATTTCGAAACCTGCTATATATGTTTATCTATATTCTGATGATATGTTAATGGTTGCAGGCACAGATTAGTTGCTTGGCCAAATGAATCATATATGGGTGATGGGGTTGTACAAGTGGATGGAACTACATGGGAGGGGTGGGACAATGTCCCTAATCTCACCCACTAGCACTCCCGCCATGACTTGGGCTGGAAGGGTTGAAACACCTTCACCTTGAAGATCACGATGCCATGAGGGCAAGTCCCAAAGTTGGGTCACTCATGATGATTTTACCGGGGGGCGCGCATCAAGGCGGATTCCTTGATCCCCGACACCATTAATCTCACTATAGCATGCAATATAAGAGATAGTAGTGGTCTATGACATTGCACCTATACTTTTCCCCTCGTAGTCATTGAATGCTTGAAGGGCAAGTGGTGTGGCACCCTTGGAACTTCAAGGGAATTTCTTGAAGGGCACGACCAACTTGGCACCCTTGGCATCACAAATAAACTATTAGGCGTGGCACCCTTGGAACTTCAAGGGAAGTTCTTGAAGGGCACGACCAAACTTGGCATCCTTGGAATCATTAAAAATAAATTAAATGATAAATATAATCAAGGAATGAAAACTAGGTAAATTTACATCAAAGGTAAATTATGTTAGAAACAGAGGTAAAAATCAAAAATAAAACTTGGGATCATATAAAATAGATTACCTTAAAAACTCTACCCTTCCCATGTTGGAAAATATTAGGTAGATTATGTGGTTAAATTAGGTAAAAGGGGAAGATGGATATAATTGTAAGGATAAAGATTAATCTTAAACTAATTAAAACTAATTAAGAAAAGAGGAAGGTGAATTAAAATAAGAATAATAAATTAAATTTAGAGAAATGTAGAGAACCTCCATGTGGCGATAACCAACATAAGAATATCCATCTAAGAAATAACCTGAGTTAAATTAGGGAGTAGATAGGGGGTCAAATCTTGACTCATTAATTGACTTTAAGTTGAACACAAATTAAGGAATAAAAAGGGGGGGATAAAGAGGCAACTAGGAGAAGAAATAGGAATGTTCTTGAGGTGAGGAAAATATTAGTTTTAAATTAAAAATTAAGTAAATAATTCTGGGAGACCCTTGATAAGAGAGTGACATATGGGTGGGTGAATAATCAAGCTATTGAAACAAAAAAATAATTAGCTATGCATGACATGCCAAGTGTCACCTATGAGTACTCCTATAAAAGAATGGGCAAGCCATGGGAGAAGGGACCCTTGGGGGGGAAAACCCTATTGTTGGATGGCTGAGACTATGTCAAAGCAGTGATTACGATCCTATAGTGAGTTTGGTGAGGTAGAGGATTTTAGAGAGGGAACTCTAGAGCCAAGGAGTGCTCTCCTCTACCAGCTATTGCATCCCTCCATTGTACAACCCCATTGCAACTCGGGGGTCCGTGGGGAAGAAGAGTACCCAAGGAGTAGGTTGGGAGGTTAACCGGTGAGTCATCACATTCAGTTCAAGTACGCCGTCATTCACTCTGGGAGGGACCAGCAACAAGGGAATACAAGTAGCAGAAAAGCAAGTGGATTCTCGTCTTCTGGTGAACGGTACATGTGTGGCAATATTATTTGATATGATTGCTTTATGGTTTTAGTTAAGTGTATGTAAATTTTATGATATGTGTCCTGAAATGAATTTCATAAATGTGTTAGACCATGCTGATTTAATTTGAATTCCCAATGTGTTTCACTTCTGGTTGTATTTTGTTGTGGTTTATTAAAAAAAAAACGTATATAATTTGGGTGTGGGGTCCTTACACTTGGTATCAGAGTGGGTTCAACCTCTAGGACCTATGGACATTTTTTTTTCTTCCTTCTCGAATTGTTTCTTTAATTTCTCTCCTCTCGCATATTCTAATTATTTTAAGGTGTTTAAAAAAAAAAAAAAAAAAAAAACTTTGGTGGTTGATTACCTCTAAAACTAATTGTGTCTACATTACCTATTGCATATAGAGTCGTATGTTGTGATGGTGATCCCACAATCTGTGTTCTAGCATTTTTTTTTTTTAGAAGAATATGCCAGGCATATTGAACACTCAACCATGATCTGACAACAATAGTGTGAGGTGGGCATGCCCGAGATGTTAGCTTGTTTGCGTGACAATGTTAAGAATGCGTAGGGAGAAATTAGAGACCGTGGCTCATTTGCCTCGTCATGTGAAGATTATTCTGCCTCTCTGCCTCGCATATTTACTTTAAATCCTAGGAATGCATTTATCATTTTCTCTGTTTGCTCTCTAAATAAAAGTTGTAATGGATTTGCTCATCAGAAACCTCATATTCCCCATATTCCCCAATACCATTTAGGGCTTCCAACCAGGCATTGCGTTTTTATTTTCTGTGAATTGAAATTCAATCCTAACATAAAATTCTAATCATAGCGATTCTTAAGATTAATCAAGAAATAGCTTCTGCTGAAATATCTTCTTGGCAAATTCAACTCATAAATCTACGAGGATATATACATACACCAAAGTATTCCATGGGCAAACTGGGGTATCCTCATGTAAATATTCAACCACCACCAATACTCTTATCTTGAGTTATTCCTCCAGTTGCATTCATTTCTCTGTAACAATCAACTTGGTTGTTTATGCTCAAACATTAGCCCTGATCTGGGTGCCAACGTAAGCGTCTACACCGCATGCTTGACGGAGCTCATATTCACATCGAACGAGTCCACTTATCGAACACGGCAAACTCTGCAGATGGCTTATAGAGGTGTTGAATCTCTGAAGTCACTCCTTCGCACATGTTGGACTGAAATGAGAAGAGGTTTGAAGACTTTCCATAAATTCAATGACCAGAGTATATAGGAAACCCAATTTGTCTCATATCCTATTCTCCTGCACATATCATGTGATCATTGCATTCCACGAAGAAATATTTCACTCAGGCATTGAGTTGAATAGCCTGGTAGCATCCTTGGTCCTCCCATTTTGCCAATATCCCGCAATCATAGCATCCCATGAGACCATATTCATTGAGGAATTTCCTCAAACAATTGGCAAGCAAGCTCAATACAGCCACTCTGGACATACCCTGCAATCAGCGTGGTCCATAAAACTACATTACGTTCAGGCATTCTGTCAAGTTGTTGCTGCACATCCTCTACTCTCCCATTCTACCATTATCTCGTAATAGTCACTGTCCCCGAGATCACTTCAGTTTCAGCACCATGACTTCCCTTAGTCTCCTGACTCTAAATTCGAGTTTATGGGCTTTGTCCAGATCCTCGTTTAAGAGCATGGGCAAATGTCTCTAATGGTAATATTTGAATAAACCTTAAGCACAGGACAACAATAAAGTATATCGGTATTCTCAGTTTAGAGTCCTAACTGAGAACAGTACAACAACAAATAGCGTGCACGATACAACAATTTATATGCATATTTACAGTTTTGAGTCACAATATTCTACTAGTTGAAATTCAGTGCTTAAAGAGGAGAATGAGATTCGATAATGGCCACAGCAACATTTACCGGAATGAGATTCGATATCATTTATGAGATCGCATAAACTAGGTGAGAGGAGAATGAGTTTAGTCCCTTTTATGCACAGAACTAGAAGACGCCAATAACCCTCATAGGGATTAAGGCATGAACCTTTTTAGGGTTTCAACTTTCAACAATCAAGTACATGTGGGCATTAATTTTTTTAAAGAAAATGCGTTTTGGGATCCACGTGCTTTGGGCACTGGCCTCTGGATTCATTTCCCAAAAAGCTCTAGGCCAATTCCAAATTCGGGAGTCGTTTCTAGTCGGATCCATTTTAAGGATCTGCAGTTCCATCTTCTTTGCCAAACGGCTTCATCAAAGGGATCTGCAGTTCCGTCTTCTTTGCCAAAAGGCTTCATCATCACTCACATTCGTATATATTCATGACATGTTGGGAACTGACATTATCTAACGGATAATATGAATGACAGAGAATAAAATCCCAAAACATAAGGAATTTTAGTTTTTCGAAACTACGCATGTCACATTGCAGTGGAATCTAATTTGTGACAACCAACAAAAAATTGACATGGACTTCTGGGGTGAACAAATGGTATTTAATTTCCATTCCCAGCAAATTTTCATCTCCAGTACGAGTTCAGTTCTTCAATTCAATTTCTCATCCATCTGATGGTTCATTGTGTCCATTTTAAAATTTTATTTGTCTTATAGCAATTCTTAAAACCACAATATGTTTTGAGTCTCTGTGTTGTGCCTTGCTTTCCAACTTAACTGCTGGGTAAGGCTTGCTCAAAATGATTTAAAATTTTCTCTGAAATTAAAGTACCTTCCCTATAAAACCATATGCATTTTATACGGTAAAATAGTAGTGAATACAAAAATTTGAACCGCATCTGTTTAATCCTAATCAATTGAGC
Source organism: Pinus taeda (assembly GCA_000404065.3). NCBI lineage: Eukaryota > Viridiplantae > Streptophyta > Pinopsida > Pinales > Pinaceae > Pinus > Pinus taeda. The sequence goes on from APFE030008907.1 coordinate 141,567, forward strand.
ATCTGGAACTAAAAGACCGATAATTCATATGCAAAACAAATGAAAAAATTAAATTAGGTACTTTGGTATTCTCTCAGAGAACCAATATTTTCGATTCAGATAGAAACATCCACAATCAACTCCAAGGCTTCATTCATATTTGGACAGCGATATAAAATTGCTAATGAGATTTGTGACCAATGTTGAGTTTGGATACTAGATTTCTTCATTGTCATACCACGAGAAAACTGCTGACAAAATGTTCATTGAAAATCCTTTTTAAAGGAGGTAGTACTCTTAAGTAGCAACCAAATTGAGCAAGAGTTTTCTCAGAGCTGTTATGACCTGCTCTTGGTACATGAAGATTCTTCAGCATAACCATAGAAAAGATATGATTGTGACATTGCCTCAAAAAAAAAAAAATCACTTTAAAGTTTAGATTTACATTGTGTCTTGAGGCTTGTATTTTGGGCCTTGGCCCAAGCCTATCTTCTTGTTGTGAAATGACATAATTTGAGTACCATTCACATCTTTACGATCAGAAGCTCACTCAAGCTCCCTTCCTCTTTAACCATCTTTTCCCAAATAAGATCAAGGACAATCTCATTCCTTTTCAATCATTTTGTAATCATAGTTGCAAAGAAAATCCAGTAGTGGGGGCTCTGGATGGAATTTCTGTTATAGTCCACCTTCTGTTGTATATGGATTGTTGTTTCTGCATTGTCTGCTAGTAGCCTCTGGGCCTCCTGCTACCATTTCTTTGTCAATGTCATACTCATATACATGTCTTCTACGAATCCTCAACATATTTAAAATATTTCATTTAGAATTTGATGAAAATTAAACTGTTGGGTAATCCATAAACTCATTTCTCTCTTGTAATCAAGTCTAAGTATTGCTTATCTAACAAATAATAGTTCTGTAGTTTTAGCTACAAAATTTCATTAGACATCAGACATAAGAAACAAAGCTATTGATAGGCTCTGCTAGCAGCGTGTTATCACCAAGAAATTCCCATTCAAAAAAAATAAAATGTAAGTGGAGTCTAGATAACTATTGGAAACAAGCCAATGTCATCTTGCTTGATTCCTCTCACTTTCAAATTAGTGTGTGTGCCATTGACATTAGAAGGTTATTCCTAAGTGATGTAAGGTGTCAATTGAAAATCGCCAGTTGTAAGTGGTACCTCAAATTGATTAACAAAAAAATAGAAAAAAAAAAAAAAAAAATGTTGTTCTGTGGAAATCGAGTTGAAGCAACAAACAGGAAAAAGAAGGCACCAAGCTAAAGTGTATGAAAAATGATGCAAACTAAAAATCAAAAGGGAAAAGGTACCTTGCAGTTCTGTGTTAAAATATACAAGGGAGCAAGCATAAATCCTTTATAAACTTTTGGAACAAATGTTCACTAAAAGTGAGCATGCAAGCCAATGAAGCTAAGATTAAAATCCTTTGTTCGTTGTGTAAAAACAGTGACTAGCGGCAGGCTGTTTGTTGCCTTTTCAGGGATTTTATGTGTTTTCTTATGAATGCAAATCGACAAGAAAGTGAATCTTCACCCCTTTCAGTAAAAGCTAGTGAAAAAAAAAAACAACAAGATACCTTGTTGTAGTTTGATAGAAAGTGAAAATAAAGTGTAACAAAAATGCCTATTCTATATGACCTATACGCAGGAATGCACAGAAAACAAGAAAAATTGATATAACTTATGTGCTTAAAGAGGTTGGAATCTCCTCTGGTTTGCAGTGGATCGCTGGCCTACTACTTAATGGCTGTGGGAATTGGAGGTCTCTCTTTTGTTAGAGAGCATTTCTCAAGAGTCAAAACACATAACCTGAAAACTAATCTACACCTCAAACATACTCATTTTATGCTAGACACTACACTATTCCAAGAGTGAGAAGCTTTCTAGATAAACATTACAAATTTAACTCTATAAAAGTATTTGATTTTTGCAAAAAAAAATCATTTATGAAAAGTCAATAAAAATTTGGACCAAATCTATGAAGACACTAAATATCACTGACAAGTACAAATGGGACCCTTTCAATGAATTTAACCAATTAAGAAAGAAGTTTTATGAATTAATGGATTATGGAATTTATTTTACAATTTCTAATACACATTGAACTGCTAAAATTAAAGAATCAGAGACTTTGCTTAGGGTAGTAATGAAACATACAATTGAGAGGCACTCATACTTAAAATGAACTGGTCAATGCACATGTTTTATGACAGCGAAGGACGTTTGAGTGCTTAGCAATTTAATGATTAACAATCACCAGAAAATAATAACAATAAAATAAAACATACAAATAAGTTTGACTAATGAGACTAGTTCCATCTCATTTCAATAAGTTGTCTTTTCCATCGTATAATACCAAAAACTTAATCTTGACTTCGTCATACGCTAATTTTCTTGGTTTAGGCTTTATGAGTGGTTGGATGTGAAGCATGTTAATGCTCTAACAAAATCAAGCCATTCTTTTAAAAATTAATAACAAGTTAAAAGTGCCACATTATAAATCGACATATGGAAATTATGTTTTATGTAGTAATATCCTGGTTAAATTTAATATTTGCATCAATTGTATAGAATTTATATATTGGTATGTATTAAAGAGAAGTCAATAATTAAATATTGATTGCAAAAGGATGTTTTTTTTTTTTTTTTTACATGGATACATGCAAAATTAGGAGTGTGTTTTTAAAATATTATTAAATTAATTTGTTTTAAATTTTTAATATTAATTTGAATTAAATTATAGTTTTCATAAAATAAATTATCGATATAAATATATATTATAATTTAGATATCATATTTTCAATAGGTTACTATGATAATTTTATAATCTATTTAATTATTTATGCATGAGCAAGTGAAGTGGAGTGGTTACTGGTCACAAGTTGTGATCACTTAATAGTATCCTTGGGTTTTCGTTGAAAAAGGTTGGGATCTTTATTTGGAGATGAACTTGGGTGATAGCAGGGATGTCACTATCTCTTTCTTGATAGGTGAGGTGTGGTAGGTGTTATAACCAATTTGATTCCTCTCGATAGTTTTTATGTAGCTAAAACAAAATTTTCCCACATTTGCAAATATAAGGCAACTTCCTTGGATTTGGAAGTATGTTTTTATTTGATTGGCATAACTTCCTTATTTAGAGTATTCTTTTTTATGCCCAATTCAATGCTCGATATATTATCGACTACATGTTTATATTCTTCCATTGTTAGGTCACGTGCCACATCATCTCTAGCTAGTTGAGACACTAACATCATTACTTACTAGGATATTATCTATAATTAAGTAATGTGGTGATGTTTCAAAGAGTTTCTTGATTGGATGAACTCCTAGGAACTATTCATTGAACACGACATCTTGACGCACAATCACTTGCTTTGTAATTCATCTAATCATTTATTTATTTGCAGCCGCTAATAAAAATGTTTTAATTTTTAGCACTTTTGACATTAAAGTCCTTCATCTTTTGCTAGCTCGTAAGCTTAAGTTCGCCATTTGAATTTCTTATTCTTACTTTTCCACCTCTTCGATATTTTTCCGCCTATGGCCTAATTTGATGCTACAAATATCATTTTAGGGAACATAGTGACAAGGGTCCACAATGACACTTATTGAGATATTGCAGAATTATCAGAAGGGATAACTAGAATTTAAGACTTTTGAAAATATCAAACATATGGACAAATTTTGGAATAATTTATACGATCTTTTCTTCTACAATAATATTATTGCAACATCTATGACAGTGAACTCTACCATATGCAATGGTGATTATACAAATCACTTTGTGTTTCATATTGTCCCCAACATTGTCACTTATAGGATCATGTAAACATAGTTTGAAATGAGCGACTATAATTGGAGGCTACAGGAGTACAGTGTGTGGATGACTTTACTTGGTTGAAAGCATCATATATTAATTGTACCATGAGATGAATATTGATTGCGATTATCCTGCCCTTGTTTTGTTGTTTCTTATCCAAAAAAAAAAAAAAAAAAAAAAAAAATTGGGTTGTAATGTTCCCCAGATATAGTCCTTTAGTTATAACGAAATTTGTGGTATAGATATTGTGGGAAAAAAATTATAACGTGCCCACCAGAAGGTTAGCAAGGGTTTCAGGAAGGGTTCCTAGGATTATGTGTCGCCGTTTTTCCTTTATGTTCTAAGGACTTCGAGATGAAGTCCATTGTTAAGAGAGGGTGTATGTAATGCCCACTCTAGTTTCCTGACCCTAATATGACATTATCTTAGATACTTTAGTCTATCAGGAACTCAGGTTGAGGATCCAGAAACATGACTCTATTATTAGTGAATGTGATGGTTATGTATATTCTCTATTAATATTATGATTACGATATAATTAATGGTTATGTGTACTCTCTATTGATATCATGATGGTGATAGTAGTAAAGGATAGACATGTTTCCTATTGATGTTATAATGATGGTAGCTTTGATCTATATAAATGGTTCCATTAAGGTTATGATGATGCTAACCATGATGGAGGTATCCCCCATGTTAGCTACTTACAATAGTTATGGTTCACAATGACCAATGATGTGAATGACCAGGTAATGGTAATAATGCTATTATGACAATGACTAACACTAAGAAACCTGATTACTAATTATTATTGAGTATGGTAGGAAACCACCAGAGGCACTCGCACATGACGATTTGAAGACACCTAGTTTGATGAAAATTTATATTATTTATCTTTGACATTCTAAGTCGATTTCAAAACCTGCTATATATGTTTATCTATATTCTGATGATATGTTAATGGTTGCAGGCGTAGATTAATTGCTTGGCCGAATGACTCACATATGGGTGATGGGGTTGTACAGGTGGATGGAACTACATGGGAGGGGTGGGACAATGTCCCTGATCTCACCCACTAGCACTCCCACCATGACTTGGGCTGGAAGGGTTGAAACACCTTCACCTTGAAGATCACGATGCCATGAGGGCAGGTCCCAAAGTTGGGTCGCTCATGAGGATTTTACCGAGGGGCGCGCATCAAGGCAGATTCCTTGATCGCCGACACCATTAGTCTCACTATAGCAGGCAACATAAGAGATAATAGTGGTCTATGACATTGCACCTATACTTTTCCCCTCGTAGTCACTGAATGCTTGAAGGGCAAGTGGTGTGGCACCCTTGGAACTTCAAGGGAATTTCTTGAAGGGCATGACCAACTTGGCATCCTTGGAATCATTAAAAATAAATTAAATGATAAATATAATCAAGGAATGAAAACTAGGTAAATTTACATCAAGGGTAAATGATGTTAGAAACCGAGGTAATTAAATCAAAAATAAAACTTGGGATTGTATAAAATAGATTACCTTAAAAACTCTACCCTTCCCATGTTGGAAAATATTAGGTAGATTATGTGGTTAAATTAGGTAAAAGGAGAAAGATGGATATAATTGTAAGGATAAAGATTAATCTTAAACTAATTAAAACTAATTAAGAAAAGAGGAAAGTGAATTAAAATAAGAATAATAAATTAAATTTAGAGAAATGTAGAGAACCTCCATGTGGCAACAACCAACATAAGAATATCCATCTAAGAAATAACCTGAGTTAAATTAGGGAGTAGATAGGGGATCAAATCTTGACTCATTAATTGACTTTAAGTTGAACACAAATTAACGAATAAAAAGGGGGGATAAAGAGGAAACTAGGAGAAGAAATAGGAATCTTGTTGAGGTGAGGAAAATATTAGTTTTAAATTAAAAATATAAGTAAATAATTCTAGGAGACCCTTGATGAGAGAGTGACACATGGGTGGGTGAATAATCAAGCTATTGAAATAAAAAAATAATTAGCTATGCATAACATGCCAAGTGTCACCTATGAGGACTCCTATAAAAGAAGGGGCAAGCCATGGGAGAAGGGAACCTTGGGGGGGGAAACCTTATTGTTGGATGGCTGAGACTATGTCAAAGCAGTGATTACGATCTTATAGTGAGTTTGGTGAGGTAGAGGATTTTAGAGAGGGGACTCTGGAGCCAAGGAGTGCTCTCCTCTACCAGCTATTGCATCCCTCCATTGTACAACCCCATTGTAGCTTGGGGGTCCGTAGGGAAGAAGAGTACCCAAGGAGTAGGTTGGGAGGTTAACCGGTGAGTCATCACATTCGATTCAAGTACGCCGTCATTCACTCTCGGAGGGACCAGCAACAAGGGAATACAAGTAGCGGAAAAGCAAGTGGAGTCTCGTCTTCTGGTGAACGGTACATATGTGTGGCAATATTATTTGATATGATTGCTTTATGGTCTTAGTTAAGTGTATGTAAATTTTATGATATGTGTCCTGAAATGAATTTCATAAATGTGTTAGACCGTGCTGATTTAATTTGAATTCCCAATGTGTTTCACTTATGGTTGTATTTTGTTGTGGTTTATTTAAAAAAAAAAAATGTATATAATCTGGGTGTGGGGTCCTTACAGGAATATCGTATAATGATGCGATTAAGATTTCGCTACACAAATATCCAACTCACTGAAAAATACACAAGGAAGGATGATCCACACGAACATCTAGCGTGATGGACTAAAGCATGGGATGAGATACCTCGACCTAAGTGGGTGCATATATTTATTCATACCTTGGATGTTAACCCAAGGAACTGGTATTTAGAGACAAGGCTACGACAAGGGACCATTAATTGGGATGAGATGAAGAAAATATTATTTCTGACATTTAGTTTCGAAGATGGGTTCGAATGCATCGATGAAGTGCTTCAGGAGATTAAAGCAGCAATATTCTAAACACCCTAGAACCTATCACATGGGTACAACCTGATTGGAGTACCCAACTACAACATGCTTTATAATGTTACAATATCATGATAGAGGAAGGTGATGAGGATCCATGGAATATTAATATCCCTGAAACAGAGGGAAAGCGTGAAGTTGGTGTACCTAATGTTGAGATCCCTGATATTTCGCAACTGGTACGCACAAAACAAGTAAACAATAGTTCAGAAGAAGAACCAAAATTTGCGAACATTGGCAACTATTCAAATGAATATACAGTGGATAAGGTCATTGAATTATTACATGAATATCAGGATTTATTTCCAACTAAGTTCTCTGACTTAAAAGGGATAGTAGGAGATTTGGGTATGGTGAAGATCAATCTAAAACCTTATGCAACTCCAGTTAAGTAATGCTCATATCGGTTGAATCCAAAATACAAGGAAAAGGTAAGAGAGGAACTCAATAAGATGCTCATGGTCAGAATAATTGAGCCATTAGAAGAATCTGAATGGGTCAGTCCTATGGTGGTCCAAGAGAAAAGAATTAATGTTGATATGAGGATTTGCGTAGATATGTGGAAGTTAAATGATGTATGTGTACATTATCCATTCCCTACGCCATTTACAGATGAAGTTCTCGAGAATTTTGATGAACATGAAGCTTATTCATTTACAAATGGATTGTCGGGATACCACCAAATTAAGATTTAACTAGAGGATAGAAGTAAGACTACCTTCCCTACAAAATGAGGGTCGTTCCAATATACATTCATGCCTTTTGGACTAAAAAATTCTCTTGCGATTTTCTCAAGGGTGGTTGTCACAGTATTCAAGGAATTCATTCATAATCTTTTGGAAGTCTACTTCGATGATTGCACAATGATCAGGCTAGTCAAGAAACATGTCTCTAGTATGCGCTTGATGTTGGATACATGTAGGAAGTATCAGATCTCCATGAACTTGAAGAAATGCATTTTTTGTGTAACTTATGGAATATTGTTAGGCCATATTGTCTGTAAGAAGGGATTGATGGTATACCCTAATAAGATCATCGTAATTATCAATCTGGAGCCACGTAGGAATGTAAGGCATCTACACACGACATTGGGTCATACTGGGTACTATAGGAAGTTTATTAAGGCATACGCATAGATCATTGTGCATGTGGAGAAGTTGTTAAAGAATGATGTTACATTTTCTTAGGACGATGATTGTCAAAAGAGCTTGTATACTCTTAAGTAAAATATGGTTACAATGCCAATCCTAGTATTCCCATATTAGAAGAAGAAATTTCATGTCCATGTGGATGCATCTTGTATAGTGTTGGGAGCCATCTTAACTCAACCACGGGTAGGAGATATTAATCACCTGATTGCCTTTGCTAGTTGAAAACTATCTAAGGCCAAGAATAACTACTCAACCACAGAGCATGAAGGATTGGCCATGGCTTATGTGTTGGGTTGTGTTATATTCTTTCCACGACTAACCTACGTAGTGAACCGGGGGGTTAGAGGGGGGGCGAAGCCCCCCCTTCGTTGCGCCGATTGCGCAGTGGGGGGGGTCACAAGGGGGGTGGCAACCCCCCCTGTTCGGGGGGTTTGAAGGGGGCAGGTAGCCCCCCTCTACGGGGTTTGGGGCAACGCCCCGAGAAAAAAAAAAATTGGACCCTATATTAGGTTGGGCGAACCTACCTATGGTTTTCGGTCCATGGTTTTGGACACGATGGTTTTCGGTCCATGGTATTGGATGCTTCG
>APFE030008907.1:156471-186488 GCA_000404065.3 Pinus taeda
GGGGGGGGGGGGGGATCTATAGATGGTTTCTTCTTTTCCAATAATATGATTTTGAAGTGATAGTGAATCCCGAGAGGTTGAATGTTGGACCAAACCACCTTTCTCGAATCGAAAATGGCGAAGAACCTATAAATATTGGTGAAGGATTACCTAATGCACAACTTTTTGCTATCAGGGTTGTGGATGAGAATTTTGCAAACATTATTTAGTTTTTATCTACTAGCATAGCTCCTAAATATTATACGACATAGCAGAAGAAGGAATTAGTGGTTAGGGCTGCATATTTTTTTGTGATTGCAGGGCAATTATATAAGATGGGGTCGGACAAAGTTCTACATTGATATTTTCCTGAATATGAAAGACAGTATTCTAGCTTAAGCACATGCTGGTGCCATTGGAGGACACTATGCAGGCAATGAAATTGCATAGAAGATTCTACAAGTAAGATTATGGTGGCCAATGGTACATAAATATTCCAAGGAATATTGCATTGCGTACGATATATGTCAAAGTACCAGGAGACCATCGTGAAGGGATGAACTTCCATTAAATTTACAAGTCACACTACAAGCATTTGATAAATGGGCAATTGACTTCGTTGGACCTATCCAGCCACCATGGAAGAAGAATGGGAGCACATTATATTATCACTATGACTAAGTACTTAACTAGGTGGGTTGAGGCACAACCTATGAAGGATTACAGTGTAGACACTACTGTGAAGTTCCTATTCTAGTTTATTCATTCAAGGTTTGGATGCCCAAAGATTCTAATGAGTGATAGAGGTTCACATTTCCTGAATGGGAAAATTCCATCTTTGACCAAAGAGTTCCAAATGTACCATCATAAGGGTACGCCATATCAGCCCCAGGCGAATGGCATTGTCGATGCTTTCAACAAGATCTTGGAGAATTCCCTCACAAAGGTCTATAATGTTAATAGGAATGATTGGGATGTTCACATACCATCGGCTCTATGGACATATAGGACTACCTGTAAGAAATTGATTGTGAAAAACCCTTTTGACTAGTTTACAAACAAGAAGCAATAATGCCAATGGAATACATAGTGTCCAGCCTAAGGATCGCAGCAATAAACGAGATAGAAGATCACAACGTAATGGAGGAACACCTAGCACAGATGCTTGAGTTAGAGGAAGATTTTTTTTTGGCTGGATTTCATCAGTAGGTACAAAAATATAGAGAAGAGGCATGGCACAATCGTCACATTAATAAGTGCACTTTCAAGACTGGTGATTTGGTCCTAATGTATGACAGCAAGTTTACCAAATTTTCGAGGAAGTTTCAATTTCACTTGCTAGGACTGTATGTAATTAAGGATATTTTGGATGGTGCCACAGTTTAGCTCGGAAGCTGAATGGGGAAGTATTTCCTAGCAGGATTAATGGGAGCAGGTTGAAGGTTTACAAGGATGATCCTGCCCCTACACAATGACTACATGGCCACTGAAAATTCTTAGTGCTTCTCACAGTTGAAAGAGAGCTCGAGAATATAAACTACTCTATTGAGGAAAGATTTTATCAGAGAAGGAAGTGTGTGCGATGTTTTGGAAGGTGGTGCAGGTGGAAGCTGCGACGAGGTAGCTGCACCACAAGGAGGATTTCCACGCAACCTACCTAGAAAGTGATTGTTGGAACAATAACATTTGATTTCATAGCAACTTTGCCGTTAAAAGGAGTGGGGAAATGTATTTAAGGCACAAATCTGGGAAAAATTTCCACCAAATTCGCATTTATGAGGAAGATTTGAGGGGGAGCAGACAATTTTAATTTGAATTGGGTTATAAATATTGCACCCCTCTCCACATTTGGACACTTTTCTTTCAGAGAGCTTATGTTGTGATTTTGTGCCTAAGTGGGAGTCGAGAGCATTGTTGGATGTCTGAGTGGAATTGGGAAAAACTAGAAGGGAATTATTGTAGAGAGGCCTTGGATATATCATGAATGCTACACAACCTGTTGATGGGACCCAGCCCACACTCCAATGTATCACTTAACACAAGTTTGTCCGATGCTATTGATGAATGCGGATTTGGTTGATGATTTGGCTTTTGATTATTGTTATGATCAGTGGATATTTATGTTGGTGGTTGCAATCATTTAATAAGGCTCGTAAATATGGAACTGACCTGTCCTCCTACGTCAGTCCTCGTTTCCCGCTTGGTCATTACACAAAAACTTTTGGCATTTTGGTCATTTTCGACATTTTGTTTTGTTGTGAGAGCTCCATGAGGGTTTCTATGGTGATGCCCCATTCTGTCTGCGAATAAATTTGGTTCCACGAACTCACTTGTGCTGTTGGAAACTGTTTTCCTTGCTGTATGGTTCTATTTTGCACTCTGGAGGTTGGTATGTTCGTTTTTGCTTGGCACTACTAGTTATTTCATCTGTTAGTACCTAGAATCAGTTTTTGGTTTGGTTTGTCGAAATTCCAACCGTTCCCTTCTGCTATTAGTTATTTTGTTACTGCTCTGCTGTTAAAATCGTTTTACTATAGTTCTCGTGTACATAAGTTATAGCCACAATGGCTCGCTTGGCTATGTATTTCAGGTAATTTCATCTTTCCTTGATTTATCTCTGCCTTCTCCTAGTTTAAAAACTAACAATGTCCGCTCCTTTTGTCTTAGGTCATTTCCTGTGTTCTGTGGCTTTGTGGCATGAGGTTTCTTTTTCAATCGCACTCCCAAGTGAGATTATATTCTTCCCTTACTTGTATTGTATCTCTGCTCGTTCATTGTTATCCGTGGTGTGCTTGACACCAGCTTGGTCTGGTTGCAAAGTTCAGGAATTCGACCTTGGGCGTGGATGGCTTCTACACTTCGGTTTACAAACCCTTCAATGCCTTTCTGGTAGGCTCTGTCACCACGGTTTTGTTGAACTGTAGTTAGGGTTTGTAGTTTTCTAGTGGCTACGCCTAGGCATTCGTTTGTTATCTCTTGTTTGAGTCATTACACGACCTGGGCACATCTCTGTTTACAATTCCAGTTTGTAATTTGTGTCGGTTGAACTTTCTGGTTAGGCTCGAGGGTTTCACGATTTCAAACCCTTGACTAGGGTCTGCCCTGTCTCGCAGTCACTGTTTATTCTATTTTCTTTAACAACGTAACACTACACTCTTATATAATAACAATTATATATTTCCTTTGTTTCTATTTCGTTTAGAAAGGAAAGAAATGGCATACAATAGTTTTTAAATGAATTACCTCTGTTTGGTTTGTTCAATCGATACACGGATCCTATTTTCTTCATTCAATTGTCTTGTTGTGTTGGCATTCTCCTGGCCGTGAGCTTGTTTACTTGCTTGTCCATTCTGGTCTTGGAAACTTGTATGCGATTTACAGTGCTCTATTTCTTGAGGAAAAACATAAAAATACATGCCTGCACTTTGTTTGTCATTTCTAATCGTTTAAACAATAGAGAAAATATAGTTGCACAATATGTAGATGTTAGTACAGATGGATGAATGTTAAATTTGTGCTCTGTCTCTTTTTATTACTTGTATCTGAAAATGTTAAACCTTCTCAATGATTTCAATGTTACATTTATATGCTCTGTCTATAGTTAATGGAATTGTGTAGTTACTTTCAGTTGTAGACCTTATAGTTACATAATTATTTAAGTATTTGATTCTGCCTATATGGAAAGATTTCACATTAGACTCATTTTTCTTCTTCTTTTTTTAAAAAGATAGGACAATTATTAATTTACTGTTGATTAAAGGCAAACAATTAAATGACCCTAACTGACCAAACTACCCTTGACTAATACTGAGATTAAAATAAAATAAAAGAGTCATATCTCCTACTTTGACAAACTAAACATATAAAACAAACAATATGTTAATTTAACTCTCCACCTTGGCAGAGACCAACACCCGGTCATGGTGCCTTAGCTGGATGTTCCTGCATCAGGCTCCCGGGGCAAAAAGAAATCATGACTCCGATCCACGAGCTTCTCGACTGAAGAGCCGTCTGCGCAATCTGCCTGGCATCAAGCCATGAATTGTCCTCAATAGGACGGTTCTTCCACTTGACCAACTATTATAGATACTCCTTTCACCGAGTTCGTTTGGCCACCTGAGTGTCGAGGATGCTCTCGATCTCAGGAGGCTGAACGTAAGGCATCTTTCTCATCCAAGTTTCTCCTCCATCCTGGGTATTCCGTGTAGGCCGTGTGGTTCTGTCTTATTCTTCTAGGTCAGCAGTGTAAGGAAACAGGTCTGCTACATTAAAGATGGGCAAAATGCCTATCCCTGGTGGCAACTGTATCTCATAGGCATTCGCTGAAAATTTCTAGAGGACTTTATAGGGGCCTATCTTCTTATACTTCAACTTGTTGTATGCACCTCTAGGGAAGCGTTCCTTTTGCAAATGCATGAGGACTTCATCTCCTACATTGAACTGTACTTCCCTTCTCTTCAAATCTGCTTGTTGTTTATACTTTTGGCTGTTGTCCTGCAATTTAATTTTGACCTGCTCGTGCAAATCTCTCATCATGTTAGCGAAATATTCTCCATCTGTGCTTTGCCTTTCTTGCAGTCTGAGATCTCACAACTCATGCACTCCGCGAGGATGCATGCCGTACAAGATATGAAATGGACTGTAACCTGTGCTACGATTAGGTGAGTCGTTATAAGCGAACTCTGCCTGGGCAAGCACTCAATCCCACATCCGCGAATTCTCACCAGTCAAACTTCGTAGCAGGTTCCCCAGACTCTTGTTTACCACCTCTGTTTGTCCGTCAGTTTGTGGGTGATAAGCAGAGTTGTAACTCAATTGTGTATCCATCTTCTTCCACAGGGTAAGCCAAAAGTGCCCTATAAACTTCACATCCTTGTCTGAAATAATAGACTTAGGCAACCCATGTAGCCTGTCAATCTCTGTGAAAAACAAGTGGGCCACGTGAGTGGCATCACTGGTTTTTATACAAGGGATAAAATGTGCCATCTTCAAGAATCTATTCACTACTACCATCACCAAGTCATAACCTCATTGTGTCCTAGGTAGACCCAAAACAAAGTCCAAGCTGATTGAGTCCCACGGTCTGCTTGGAACAGGCAATGGTGTATGCAGTCCCGTATTTTGACTGTGACCCTTCGCCAACTGGCACACTTTACATCTAGTCACAAATCACTGTACATCCCTTTGCATATTTGGCCAAAAGTAAAAATGACTGAGCTACTCGAGTGTCTTGTCTATGCCAAAATGTCCGGCTAGACCTCCACTGTGCTTCTCCCGAATAATGCTCTCCTTCATTGAGCAGGCAGGAATGCATAGCTATCCTCCTCTAAATAGCAGTTTCTCTTGCAAGTTGTAGTCCAACCATGGACTATTATCTCTCACCCAGGGATTCTGACATGCCTCAGAGGCCTCCTTAAAATCTGTATTAGTCTGGTATAAATCTTTTAAGTGCTCAAAACCCAACACTTGCATAGTACTCTCCTACAAAATTAAATCTCTCCTACTCAATGCATCTGCCACCTTGTTGGCCTGCTCGCTGATGTGTTTCAACACAAAGGTGAAACTCTCAAAATATTCCACCCATTTCGAATCTTTGTGATTCAGCTTGTCTTGTTGCATCACATACTATAGTGCAAAATTATCCGAAGACAACACAAATTTGTTTCCCAGCAAATAGTGTCTCCAATGCTTCAGTGCTTAGATGACAGCATAAAACTCCTTGTCGTAGGATGAATATTTTTGCCTACTCTCATTTAACTTCTCATTGAAAAATGCAATAGGTTTATCCTCCTGGCTGAGTATAGCTCCAATAGCCGTATCGCTAGCATCACAGCGAACCTAAAAGAGCTTTTTAAAATCTGGCAATCTCAAGATTAGTCTCTCTATGATCTACTTCTTTAGTAGCTGAAAACTTCTTTCCACTACATCAGTCCATCGAAAAGGTTGACTGGCCTTTTTAATAGTGTCCAACACAAGTGCACAAATTTCGCTAAAATTTCTTATGAATTTTCGGTAAAAACTCTCCAACCCATGAAAACTACGTACCTCAAATAAGCTTTTCGAGGATGACCAATTGACTATCACTGCAATCTTTTCTGGATCCATCTTCAATTCATTTTCTGCTATTACAAAGCCCAAATAAATCAACTCTTTTTGCAGAAAAGTACATTTTTTTAGATTTATCAGCAGTTTATTCTGCTGTAATTTTTCCAGCACTTTTTGAACATGTCGAAGGTGCTCCTCTTTTGTCCTACTGAAAATTAGTATGTCATCCAAGTAAACAATCACAAATTTTCCAATGTATTCTTTCAACATTTCATTCATTAGCCGCATAAATGTATTGGGCGCATTGCCCAGTCCAAATGGCATAACCAGCCATTCATACAATCCCTCATTCATCTTAAAGGTTGTCTTCCACTCGTCCCCCTCTTGTATTTGGATCTGGTAATACCCACTCTTCAAGCCTAACTTAGAAAAATATGTTGCCCCACTTAAACAATCCATCATGTCATTCATCCGTGGCAGTGGAATCCTGTACTAGATAGTGATTTTGTTGATGGCCCTCGAGTCTATGCACATCCACGACTCTCCTCCTTTCTTGGGAGCAAGAACCGTTGGAACTGTGCAAGGGCTCAAACTATCCCTTATCAATCCTTTGTCTAGCAGTTCCTGCACCTGCTTCCTTATCTCTTCATTATCCTTGGAGCTCATCTGATATGCTACCTTATTCGACAAACTGGCTCTGGGTATGAAGTCAATATGGTGACTTATGCTTCTTTTGGGGGGCAGTTTATCTGGAAAGTCATCCACCACTATGTCTGTAAATTCCTGCAACATCTACTAAATTTCTGAGGGTAAATTTGATGCCTCTGTATTCAAAAATAGTGTTTTTTCTCTTCTTACAATTACATAACTCACCTCGCTTTCCTCAACTTGTTTCAGAAACTGTTTTCCACTGAGCAACAATGCTCTTGGCTCACTTGTCCCCGTTGTCCCTTCCTCCTTGATGGGCACAAGCATGTGCTTGATTCCATCCTTGACAAACTTATAGCAGTTTGTCAGTCCATCATGTACCACCTTTCTATCATACTTCCATGGCCTACCTAGCAGTATGTGACATACATCCATCGGCATGATGTCACAAATGACCTTATCCTTATATCTACCTATTTAAATCTCCACCTCGCATTGCTCATCTACCAGCAACTGATGGCCTTTTTGCAGCCATGAAACTTTGTAAGGGGCAGGATGTTTCAATCACTTCAATTCCAACTTTTCCACCATCTCTGTGGCCACTAAGTTATCTATACTACCGTTGTTAATAATTAGCTTGCAGCACTTACCGTGTGACTTACAAACTATTTGAAACAAAGCCTTTCGCTGTGTTTTTTTGCTAGCTTCCTTGGCTAGTTTTAACAACACCTTGTTCAACACGAGGGCTTCCCCTGTTTATGGAGCATTCTTTGCTTCTTGGGGAGGTGCCTCTGCTTCCTCTGGTTGTGCAACATATGCACCCCTTTGTCCAGCTTGGTCTGCCTCAAGACACTCAAATGATCTGTGTCCCCACTTATGACACCTGTAACATTGATAACCAACTCCTCTACCTCAACCATTTCCCCTGCCTCGCTGATATGGCCTACCACCTCTCACATTATCACCTTTGTCTACTAATCCGGAAGCTCTGGAACTGCTACCTTCCTCATTACTACTAGCAGTCCGCCCTCTACCGTATGACTGGCCTCTTCCTCTGACAGTTCCTCATCCTCTCTTGGCATTCTACCTTCTAGTAATTTTCTCTTCAGCTTTCATAGCACTTTGATACGCTTCTTCAATGTTCTTTGGAGACAGAATACTAATTTCATCTAAAATTTCTAGCCTTAAACCATTTACATACCTGGCTGTCTTTTCTGTGGTATCCTCTGTATAATTGACCCTTAGGTTCACTCGATTAAACTCCTCAGTATACTCCCTTACTGTCATTCCTTTCTGTTTTAGATTCTACATTTGTTTGTGTAGTGCAATCTGATAGTCTTTTGACAGAAATCTGCCCTTCAACTTGGCCACCATACTTGACCAGGTTTTGATCGGCAACTTGTTCAATCTCCTTCTCTCTATTTGGACACTGTCCCACCACAGAGCTGCGTGTCCCTTCAACTTCGTCGGAGCAAACTTAACTCTACGGTCTTCACTGACCTCCTCACACTCGAAATACTTATCTAGCTCATTGATCCAGTCTAATAGAACCTCTATGGATAGGCTTCTATCATAATTTGGAAATTCTGGTTTGGGTTTACTGCTTGATACTAAGACCAATCTCAATAGTCTCATTTCTGGACCCTCTCCCTCTGATCCATCTATTGTCACTTCAGCTTCCTCTTCACTATCATCGCCTACTTTTGGATCTCTTCTTCTCCCTACCTCAACTGCCTCCAAATGGGTAGTAAGAATCATGATCTCCTCTCTCAATGCTTCCTCTACTACCCTTCGAACACCTCTTCCATGACCTCGCCTTCCTACCTCCATTTCTCTAACTAATCTTAAAAACAAAAATCTGCTCTGATACCACTATGATGGGACCCAACCCACACTCCAACATATCACTTAACACAAGTTTTTCTGGTGCTATTGATGAATGCGGATTTGGTTGATGATTTGGCTTTTGATTATTATTATGATCAGTGGATGCTTATGTTGGTGGTTGCAATCATTTAATAAGGCTCGTAAATATGGAACTAAACTGTCCTCCTTCCTCGGTCCTCGGTCCTCGTTTCCCGCTTGGTCATTATGCAAAACCCTTTGGCATTTGGTCATTTTCAACATTTTGTTTTGCTATGAGAGCTCCACAAGGGTTTCTATGGTGATGCCATGTTGTGTCTGCAAATGAATGTGGTTCCACAGACTCGCCTGTGCTATTGGCAACTGTTTTCCTTGCTGTATGGTTCTATTTTGCACTCTGGAGGTTGGTATGTTCATTTTTTCTTGGCACTACTGGTTATTTCATCTGCTGGTACCTAGAATCGGTTTCTGGTTTGGTTTGTCAGACTTCCAACCGTTCCCTTCTACTGTTGGTTATTTTGTTATTGCTCTGTTGTTAAAATCATTTTACTATTGTTCCCGTGTGCACAGGTTATAGGCACAATGGCTCGCTTGGCTATGTTTTTCAAGTAATTCTGTCTTTCCTTGATTTATCTTTACGTTCTCCTAGTTTAAAAACTAACAATGTCTGCTCCTTTTATCTCAGGTCATTTCCTGTGTTCTGTGGCTCTGTGGCATGAGGTTTCTTGTTCAATCGCACAACCAGGTGAGATTATGTTCTTCCCTTAATTGTATTGTATCTATGCTCGTTGACTGTTATGCGTGGTGTGCTTGACACCGACTTGTTCTGGTTGCATAGGTCAAGAATTCGACCTCGAGCGTGGATGACTTCTACGCTTCGGTTTGCAAACCCTTCAGTGCCTTTCTGGTAGGCTCTGTCACCACGGTTTTGTTGAACTGTAGTTAGGGTTTATAGTTTTCTAGTGGTTGCACCTCCGCATTCGTTTGGTGTCTCTTGTTTGAGTCATTACACAACCTGGGCACATCTCTGTTTACAATTCCAGTTTGTAATTTGTGTCAGTTGAACTTTTTGGTTAGGCTCGAGGGTTTCACGATGTCAAACCCTTGACTAGGGTCTGCCCTGTCTCGCGGTCACTGTTTATTCTATTTGCTTTAACAATGTAACGCTGGACTATTATATAATAACAATTATATATTTCCTTTGTTTCTGTTTCGTTTAGAAAGGAAAGAAATGGCATACAACGGTTCGTAAATGAATTACCTCTCTTTGGTTTGTTCAATCGATACTCAAATCCTATTTTCTTTGTTCAATTGTCTCGCTAGTGGACATTCTCCTGGTCGTGAGCTTGTTTACTTGCTTGTCCGTTCTCATCTTGGAAACTTGCATGCGATTTACAGTGCTTTGTTTCTTAAGAGAGGAAAAACATAAAAATACATGCGTGCACTTTGTTTGTCATTTCTAAATTGTTTAAACAATAGAGAAAATATAGTTTCACAATATGTAGATGATAGTACAGATGGATGAATGTTAAATTTGGGCTCCGTCTCTTTTGATTTCTTGTATCCAAAAATGTTGAACCTTCTCAATGATTTTCAATGTTACATTTATATGCTCTGTCTACAGTTAATGGAACTGTGTAGTTACTTTCAGTTGTATACCTTATAGTTACATAACTATTTAAGTATTCGGTTCTGCCTATATGGTAAGATTTCACATTAGACTCATTTATCTTCTTCTTTTTTAAAAATACAAGACAATTATTAATTTACTGTTGATTAAAGACAAACAAGTAAATGACCCTAATTGACCAAACTACCCTTGACTAATACTGAGATTAAAATAAAAACAAAGTCTTATCTCCTACTTTGACAAACTGAACATATAAAACAAACAATATGTTAATTCAACTCTCCACCCTGGCAAAGACCAACACCCAGTCATGGTGCCTTAGCTGGATGCTCCTGCATCACCTACCCATACTACAGCAAAGAGATCCCCTAGAAAATAGCTTGTTGCCTCAGTAACATGAGCTAAGAAGTTAAAAAAGCCACAGGAGATCCTGGTTCAACAATCGCCATGGAAAATTCCAACCGAGCAGAGAAAGAAGGGTAAAATGGATAAGAACAAGCAACCCATGGAACCACAAGACTTGGATGTGGAGGAGTTGGGCGGTGGATTTGAAGACATCAGCATAGAAGACTTGGAACCTGTTTCCAGGTTGCCTTTGTATATGCCACTATGGAAGTCAACATCCAAGATCACAAAGGATTCTAATGCAGTTAAATATAAGGTTTTCACTCCATTGTTACTTAAAGACATACCTATTGAGGGCTAATTGTTGGCCCCGGGATGGAAGATTGGGATTTAAATGATCACAACAAATATCCCCAATTTGAGCCCGGTTAGTACCTCAATCCGTCTATTATGAAGAAGAAGGTGCCGCACATGTTGAACCTATGAAGTGGGCTACTAGAATTGAGCACGCGAGTTTGTTGAACATGTTGTATGTTCCCCATTTTGTGAATAGTATCATCAACATCTTTATGTGTTCCAATTGTTGGCATTGGTCCATGATGGGTGCCTATGGTTGGGAGGTCCCATCCCTGTTGATGAGATGCTAATCAAACGAATTACCACACATCCCTCTCAGGGGGAAAATCTGAATGATGATTTTGTAGGCAAGTCCCAAGAGAATAAATTAGTAGATCAAATGAAGAGTGACTTTGGGTTGATCAAGAAGTCCTGGGTCTACATTGTTAGCTCTATCAACGATGATGTTGTGTTGTTTTCCGCCTCTAATTTGGCCAGGAAGATTATGCAAAAGTGTCATCCCTTGTTATGTCCTTGGCCACACAGTGCAGCCAGGGGGTCTAGTTCAATTGGGCAAGTTATCTGTGTTAGGAATTCATGGATGACTAACAGGAAGCATAGGAGGAATGAAAGTCATTCCATTATGCATGGCTATTGCTTCTGATTATGTTAATCGCTTGGAAAGCACCAAAGGAATCGTAGTTCCCTGTGGTGGACCTAGATATCTGTGAATATGATCAATATGCCTCATTATGAGCATCCAAACACCCTATAAGGGCCATGGAAAGATATTTTGGGTTTTGTTCGAAACAAAGCTACGCATGGTGATTAAAAAATGGCCACAATTATCACCTGCCCTATTTTATCACTATCATGATGTTGCGAAGTTCATGATCGATTTTCACAATGTCTATATTTGCGCCAAGAAGGATTTGACGAAAGAGTGCCATGTGATTCCCTATATGGTAGATGAAGAACATATCTTGATTATCATCAGTAAGTGGTTGAGTGATTAGCTCAACCCATTCGAGCCAACGACAATAGCAGGTACAAGAAAGACCATTGCAGAAACACAAGCTGAAAAGACAAATCCCAAGAAGGATTCCACGAAGGATCCCAAGAAGGATTCCTAGAAGGAGCCCAAGAAGGTCGTGATTGACCTAGAGGAAACCACTGTGCCATAGACAGAGTGCATAGTCAGCACATAAACTATCAAGGAGGAAGAGGTTGGCGAAGACCCTTTTGTGGGCACGGAGGACTTCAAGTCTCCAATCATTATTAAGAAGTGGCAGAAGTGGAGCACTAGCGGTGCGCGAAAGAAACAAAAGTTGGATAAGTCCACCAATGTAGAGCCACTGGCCCTTATGAAGGGGGATCTTGATGAAATTGGGGATACTGTCTGATCTGCGATAGAAGACATCTTGGGCACTTAGAAGAGAAATACCAATTCGTCTTGACGAAGGTCCAATAGGGCCTTCAATAATTGTAGGTACAAACCAGTGTTTTACAAGAGAGTGTGGGTCAAGCGAGTGTGAGTCAAGCAAGCCTCAATCAAGCAAGTGTGACAACCTTACAAGCAGAACTTACCACAAACCTCTGTGTAGTGCAGTTTCCAAAGGAATCATTACATGTTGACACTTCAATAGATAGGGCGTGCCTCCTCCATATGAAGAACTTGAGCCTTAGCCTTGCGGCATTCCCCATTCAAACATTGCATGAGCTGGATCAAGGATTCTCGGATGAGCTCAGGGTCCGGGAACAATGGGTATTACTATTTATTAGTGAAGTCAAGACTAACAACCAAATAATGTTTGAGGAAAAGGCACAGGTGCTCAAGGAAAGGGAATAAGTCATTGCACGCAGTCAACAGCTAGAAGCAGCGATAGCACAGGTATGCAGTGAGCTTCTAGAGCTCTAGATTCCAGTAGAGGTAGCTTCAGCCGAGAAATTACAAAATCTAGTAGCCACAGTCAAGGAATCTAAGGCTGAGGTAGGAAAGGTGTGGTTTGATTTGCAGCTGCAGATCTTCAAGCTTTAGATGAAGTTGTAACCTACCACCCCTCCATAATTATGAGAGCAGTACAGGGTTGTTATTAAAGTTGATATGGAAATTCATGCCACTACAGTTAATGACTATAGCCATATTTTTTAAAGTAGAATGGAAATGTGGGCCTTGCTATTGGAGAACCCACATCTGTAGAAACTTGAAGCTGACATCCATGAAAAGAAACTGTAGTTTGATGAGATCAAAGTGACAACACAGACCTTGGCACATGTGCAGAGGTTCACTGGACTCCAAGAAGGGAGAGTCATACATACCCAAATTGATGAACTATGTCGAAAGGCTTCTATCATTTCAGACAGGACGTAGCCATGGGTCAATGAAGCAAGTCAATTTTTGTAGAATGTCTAGAGAAAATTAAGATCCCTTCAGCAGGCCCAAAGGATGATGAGTTTAGCAGTCGCAGGGAAAACTACAAAAAAGTTGGTCAAAGAGATCTGACAAGCTACCACGTAGAGTACAATATAACTTCAAGCCTTGAAGTCTAAATTCAGCAACCTCAAAGCACGTGTCGAGGATATATGAGCAAAGTGACTTAAGGACGAGTCACATATTTATGTTGGGGGCCCGTTGGGATGGGATCCCCTGGGTCAAGTTTTTATCAAATATTGTAAAGTCTCCACATTTTGTGGAGCGGAGGGTGAGTAGCATAGGTCACTAGGAGTCAAGGGGCTTTAGGAAGGTCAAAGCCCCTTAGTTTTTGTATTGTTTTGAGATCCACCCATGGTTTGTGAACAATGGTACTGTAATGGGGAAAAGTATATAAAAGGGTGTCTTAGCGATTCTAAGGGAATCAATCAATGAGTAGAATGGTATTTTGATATGTTTTTAGTCTGTATGATCTTTTTGTAATTTTGACGAAGGGGAAGGCTCCTATTGCTGAGTGTGCAAAGACCTTGGTAAGTCTGCAGTTGAGTGCGCGGGCCCGAGAAGCTGTGTGTGCAAGATCTGGGAAGTTTGTATAAGGAAGATCTGAAGTAATAAAGAGCATTTGAAGCAATTCTGTGTTTGATTTGTATGCTTGTGTGTTTATGTATTTATGTGTAATTGAATGCCATTATTTGTATTTTTCCTTAAATGCTCTGCAAATATCTATTTCTATTGTAATATGTTATTTTATACATTACTATATGTTTACATGAAGTCATAACTCTGTTTACTGGAAAATCACTTTAAGTTTGGGGATTTCATGATTAATGGTTGCAAAAGGTCAAATCAGGCCTGCAACTAAGGAAACATCCTAACCCCACATCACATAGTCTTTTGTATGCAGCAACCTGGTTCTAACATCCCCCAATACTTCCACGGGTGAGACTGTAGCCTGCACTATGTGGTTTGTTGCTGAAAGGGTTGGTAGTAAATGGTTTTGTTGGTAAGCATAGCTAACACTGAACCTGGGTCCAAGCCAACAAGGTTTCAAGGAATGAAACCACTCTAATACCACCATGTGATAGCTCCTCCCACATTTACCCAAATTCACAATATTTCCAAGGTAAACATGAGACAAATGTCACTATGAGATGGCTTGACCTTTGAGTTCCATTCAAGCAAGTGGGTCTTGCAAACTGAACACTTACTGACATCCCACAGGGACTACAGATCACTCGAGAGATGGAAAACCACCACAAGTGATCAATCCCTATTTTGGAACCATTTTTCTCTGACCTAGCTCCATAACCACACCCTTAATACTACATCCATGCAGTTGGAAATGTATAACTGCACTCACAGGCTTGTCTCCATGTAGTTATGACCTAAAATCTCTAGGTATGTGCATGCAGTTTCAAGATCCAAGCCACTTTTTTAGGCTAGCCTCCATACCAATTCCCAAAAGCTCCTATAACTTTCTAAAATCATAATTAACATGACAACAATGCAAAACATTCAATCTTGAAGAAGGAACTTGACCTAGATAATGCCTAGTCCATGATAGATGTTTCGTCAAACATTTGGAAAACATGTAAGCTACAGGTCATGAACGCATATCTGATAATTAAATGATAGTCTTCATTTGAAAATAACTAAGAAGTATCTAATATATCTCTAGCTAGCTGAAATAGCACTTGTTTTCCAATGCATTTATCAATCATTCAATAAATTATCTAAACATGGAAAGATCCATAGCTAAAATAAATTATCTAACCAACATATAAATAGAAAATAACTAGCATAGAAACCATGGAAAATAAGCCATAATGTCAACATAATAACCAGTACAAGTGCTCATATATCACAATAGAAAAATATCTCATATTATCATATGAAAATTCCAACCAAGTTAGGGATTCCGACCTACCACCCAATCATAGATTGGGCTAAACCAACTCCATGTTTTATCCAATCACCCACATTTCATATTCAAACAATGAATGTAGGATCTCATGGAATGAACCAAAATAAAACCGAGCCAAAGCTTCGAAAGGCCAAACCAGCACAACCCTCAACCTCAGTGATTCCACCTCTATAGTCTAAAAATCACTAACTCAACCAGATCGTTCTCTATCCAAGTTGTCTAGGGCTCTAGGAAGTAGTAACTCAACCCACAACCGTTCAAGGCTCCAGAGTGTTTATTCTAACCACAACTCTAGGGAATAGTAACTCAACCCATGAAGGGCTCCATAGCATTTGTCCCAACCTACGACTCCAGGAACTAGTAACTCAACCCAAGTTGTTCCAGGGCTTCTAGAGCATTTTTTCCATCTCACAACCATTGGGAACTTGAGCACCAATAAAAAAAAGGTGGAAAACCCACAACATAATGAATATCTAGGAAATGGAAAGGCAAGGCTAAAATCACTAGCAATTCAGGAAAATATACATGTCAATGACAACACGTAACCAAGGAAGCACATGTATATACCATGCATCCAAAAACCAGCAAGGAAATCACACATACAATCTATTACCTACAAAGTATCCCTATTTTAGATGTTGATCCAACTATTCTCTTGTGATCCTTTCTTTCCTTTGCTTTCTTTGTCTAATCCAAGTGAATGCTAGAGTGCTCCAAATATGCCACAAGAAATATCCAAGTGTGAAAGAGTATGAGAGAACGAGAGCTGAATAGAAAAAAAGTTAAAACCAAAAAAAAAAACTCAACTGTAAAAAAAAACATAAACAAAAACAAACAAAACAAACAAACAAACAAAACAAAAAAAACAAAACAAAAAAACAAAAAACAAAAAACAAAACAAAACAAAAGAACTATGAATTGATTATCTGATGCCTTTCTGTCATTGATGCCTATATTTTCCTCGTGTTCCTTCATTTTTCCTCTAATTACCCTTACATGAAAATATGTGTCTCTTCACCTTCCTTTTCTCCTATTTTCCTTTATTTTCATAATTAAAATGTCAGTTATTGCCTCTTTCCCTTTTCCAATGCATTTTCTAATTTCCATAGTCATTAATTAATCACAAGTGATGCCCACTATAGTGTTTTCCCAACATTCATCTTGCAATACGTATCCCATGAACTTGGTCTTATTTTATTTACATAGAAAATCAACCAGGGGTTGTTATGGTTCCCATGCTAGACTTAATGGGGAACTTACATTTTAATAAGTCTCAAACATGAATTCAATATACCAAATGTTGTGAGACTCTAGAGTATAAAGAGTAAAATTTAAGCATTGTTGTCTTGAATTCCGTAGAAAGGTGCTAGTAGTTGAATTATATGAAAAAATATATATACTTCATGGTGAGAAATATTTACTGTTGAACTGCAATTATGTCAGTAGGAATATTGTTTGTGTGTAAATGAGATACAGTACATGTAATATTAGAGTTTCGGGTTCAAAGTTTGAGGCCTAAGGGGAAAACCACCACTTAAGTTTTATACAATTATTGTTGTGCCCCTAAAAAATTAATTAAGTTGGTTGATTCAATGATACACAGAGATAAGAAGAAAATATTACAGTGATGGCAAAAACTTTTTCCAAATCTCATGGTGAAGGAGAGAAGATTTGAGTTTAGTTGGGAGAGGAAACTTTAATTCCAACAACCCAACTATTGGAAATTGTAAAGTACATGAGATAGGAATTGGCCAATATTAGGGCCAACAATGAATTTTCTAAAGGCAAGGCAGAGAAGGAGAATCTCATTAAATATTTGGTTGAGAAAAAAAATCAAAGACCTCTAGACACATAGGTAGATAAGGGTAGATAAGACTCCTTAAGGTAGAAAAATGTCGATGGAAATGTTGAAAGTGAGCATTGTAAATATGAAAATGAGAATAATAAACCTAAAAGTGAGAAAGAGTTACATAAAACATCCCTAAAAGAACATAAACTAAGAAATAAAAAGGAAAATAGAACTCCAAGGAGAGTTCAAAAAGATCAAACCACCTACTTTTGATTGTGAAAAATAAGAGGCAATAAGAGCCCCTGGAAACTAAACATGACCAAGAATTGTGAATTATATGAATATTATAGCTACTTGAAAGCCAGGCTATCAGTCTAGTAATTGTGAGGAAAATCTTCACTATGATGGGAAGAAGAAAAATAATACACAATATAAAAGAAAAAAACAGTAAGTGGGGAATAATTCCAAAAATATTTCAAAGAAAAATATTTACTGAAAGATAATCGCATGCTGATAAGGAAAAATAATTTATACGATCTGAAGTTGGGAGAAATCAGTATGGAAGTTCGTGGCTAAATCTACAAATATGTTGGTGTATATTCCCTATATCTAAGAAGGAAAAGTTAAGGTGTAGTTTTTTCTAAATTATCTCCCTCTTCCATATAAGGAAATAATTGAATTTGATAATCCAAAAAAAGGACAAAGTTATGAAAAAATCTAGGATCTATTTCAATAGTTTAAACGGAAAAGTGATGGATCAACATCACAGTATAATAAGGAAAAGAGAAGGTTTGGAACTGGTATTGAAATGTAAAAATCGTCTATTTTGAAAAGTAATTTTGGGAAGAGTCATCAACCCATAAATTTTAACCAAAACAATTAGCTAGAGTATGCACAATGTGAAACATGTTATAAAATAATTGATCTGAATGGTAAAGTAATGAAAGGAGGGAAGAAGAGAAAACCTTCAAAATGTTGTGGTTGTGGAGAACCCCATCTTCTTAGAAATTTCCCATACAATACTAGAACAATCCAAGCTTTAGAATAACTATAGGAGGCATCTATAGTAAATGATGTAGCCAAAAATATACCAAGAATTAATGCTTCATTAGAAGACCAACAAGTAGAACATCAATCAACAATGATATGAATTGATCATATGATTCTAGACCAACCTATGTCTATTTTAGTATATATAGGTGCCATCTTGAGCTATGTTAGCCCATGCGTTAGGGAAAAACGTAAACTAATCATAGAAATTTTTAAAAGTTTATGGATGGTTCAATTGGCTACAAACACTAAAATAAAACTGACCAATTAGGTGAAAAAGTGCATTTAAATTTAAATATATTCCTAATAGAATTAAATTGGAATATATTACCTCTAGGTTCTTATGATTTGTTGATAGGAACAGATTGGTTGGAGAAACATCAATCCATAATCAACTGTCTAGAGAAAATTATTACATGCACTATTAAAGAAGGAAATGTACAAGTTATAAATGGAATACTAAGGCCATATTCACTAAGGAAATTTTAACCTACAGCTTAAATAATATGCTCAGAAAGGCTATAAATTATTTGTTGTTTAGATTGAGGGAATTACACAAAAAACTAAAAATAGAACTATATATGACCTAGAAGTGATTAGAGAATTTAAGGATGTATTCCTATATGATATTCCATGATTACCTTTGAAAAGAGACAAATAATAATTGATTTTGTTTCGAGAGACACACCTATGTCCAAATAACCTTATAGAATGAGTGTGCTAGAACTTATGGAACTAAAAATGCAGTTATGGGAGTTTCTAGAAAAAGAGTACATCAAACCATGTGTTTCCCCTTGGGAAGCCCTAGTGTTGTTTATAAGAAAAAAGGATGGACCTTTAGGATGTGCATATATTACAAACATCTAAATAAAATGAATATTAAAACAAATATCCCCTACATATGATAGATGATTTATTTAACCAGGTTAGACAGGCAACAATATTTTCAAAAATAGACCTCCAGTCTGGTTACCATCAATTTAGAATTAAAGATGAAGAAATACATAAACTTTAATTCAAAACCTGATATGGGCACTATGAATTTGTGGTATTAACATTTTTTCTTAGAAATACTATTGCTACCTTTATGTGTCTGTTGAATAGTGTGTTCAAAAACCACCTATAGAAGTTTGTATTAATTTTCATTGATGATATTCTGATATATTCAAAAACTCAATAAGAACATGAAGAGCACTTGATGATAGACCTACAAACTCTCAAGGAACACCAGTTGTATGAAAAATTTAGCAAGTGTGAGTTTTAT
The DNA here is from genome assembly GCA_000404065.3 of Pinus taeda. Lineage (NCBI taxonomy): Eukaryota > Viridiplantae > Streptophyta > Pinopsida > Pinales > Pinaceae > Pinus > Pinus taeda. Next base: position 175,776 of record APFE030008907.1, read on the forward strand.
CATAATAAAATCCATTATTTGGGACATGTGATCTCTAAGGAAGTGATATTTGTTGATCTTGAAAAAGTTAAATCCATTTTAAAATATTCATTTCCTAAGGATGTGGTATACATTAGGTCCTTCATGGGTATCACTGGGTCTTATCGAATTTTTATTGAAGGATTCTCTAAACTAGCTTACCCCATAACATCATTATAGAAAAAAGGAGTGAAGTTTAATTGGACACAAAAAGTGACAAGTCAGATTAGATAGGTTTATGTGTTAGCCCCAATATTAAAAATTGTTGATCTAAGTAACAATTTTATTGTTTTTACAAATGCATGGATTCAGGGGCTAGGTGGTGTGTTAATGCAAGAAATTCATGTGATTGCATATGAACCAAGAAAGTTAAAAGTCCATGAGAAAACCTATGTTGTTAATGATCTTGAGTTAGTTGGTGTTATCACATATGCTAAAGATGTGGAGACACTATATGTTAGAGAAAAAAATTCTCTTATTACTAATCACATTAGTTTGAAATATTTTTTCAACCAACAAAATTTGACCACTAGGCAGGCAAGGTGGATGGCATTCTTGAGCCAATTTCAGTTTAATATTAAACACATCAAAGAGAAGGATAACAATGTAACATATGCATTGAGCATAAATGCAAATCAAATTGTTCAAATGGTCATAATGAGTGTAAGAACAAGTTTTATAGAAAAAAAAATAAGGAAATAGTGCTAAAGGATTAAATTTATGGAAAATTATAGCTAAAACTAATTTTTACAAAACAATTTGGTTATGTAGAAAACCAATATGGGCTACTGACTTTTAGAAATAGAATATATATTCCAAACGAAGTTGTCGTGAAATAGTTGATTTTGAATGAACATCATAAGAAACCTTTTTAGGCCACCCAAGTTATCAGAAAATTATTATAGAATTAAGGAAATAATTTTATTGGCTCGGTATGAAAATGGAAGTGGCTAAGTATTTGGAAAGTTGTTTAGAGTGCCATCAAGTTAAGGTGGGACATCAACACCCGGCTAGATTGCTAAATCCTTTACACATTCCAAAGTTGAAGTGGGAAATAATTTCTTTAGATTTGATTATTGGTCTACCTAGAACTAAGGGACAACATGAATCAATCATGGTGGTGGTTGAAAAGCTAAGAAAAATAACTCATTTTATACTTTTCCACTCCACATATAAAGCAGCGCAAATTGCTGACATTTTCATGAAGGAGATTTTTCGGTTACATGGGATATTGAAAATAATTATATCATATCAAGATGCTAAATTTACTTCAAATTTCTAAAAGACATTATTTGTAGGAATTGGTACATAACTGAAATTTAGTACAACCTACCACCCCCAAATAGATGGGCAACTAGAAATGAAAAAAAAAAATCTCGAGGATAAGTTGCATATGTATGTTATGGACCAACCCACAAAGTGGGAGGACTATTTGTGTTTAGTGGAATTTGCTTACAATAATAGTTATCAAGTATCCATTAAGATGATCCCATTAGAAGCTCTATATGTGCAAAAGTTCAAAAGTAATTTAAGTTGGAGTCGGCCAAAAGATAGCTTGATTATTAAGCCTAATATTCTACAAGAGATGTCATAGTTGTTGAAGAAGATAATACATAACTTGAAAACTTCCCAAGACATGAAAAAGGGTTATGCAGACCAAAAGAGACTACAAAAGGAGTACAGTGTTTGAGAACATGTCTACATCAAATTTAAGCCAAAGAAAATTGCTCTGAAATTTGGAACTTATGCTAATTTAGCACCAAGGTTCTATGGACCATTTGAGATAGTAGCTAGAGTAGGGTTAGTGGCCTACTAGCTAGCATTTTTTGGTCATATAAAATTACATAATGTTTTTCATGTTTCCTTGTTGAAGAAGTATGTTCATGACCCTACTCATGTGATTGATTGGAATGTGGTGCAGGTCAAACTGGAAGGTAAATTCTAGGTCAAACCTCTCCAAATATTAGATTGGACATAAATTGTTCTCCAAAATTGAGTCATCACCCTGGTTAAGGTGCAATGGAAGCACTTCATCTCGGAGGAGCCTAATTGGGAGATGGAGGACAAAATGTGTTAATCATTTCCTACTTTGTTCAAGAATAATAGGAACTGGAAAACACTAAGGACTACGTTTATTTTGAGAGGGGGAAGATGTGATACCCCTGTGTCTATATTTTAAATGAAATGATTATTTTATACTATTGTGATTATTGTTTGAACTTAACGGATGTAGAAGCCAGGATTTGAATTAATTTATTGTGTAAATAAATTTTATATTATTAATAATTATTTTCATTTTGAGAAATTGTGGGAAAAATAACATGAGTAATAGAGACTTCTTTCTTTTCTAGAAAATTGTTAAGTGGTCAGGTCCACATGGTGGACCTTCACAAATCTTCTCCTAAAAATCCCAAGAGAAAATTGTTATTTCAAGAATAGAATTATGGGTGAGAAATATTATGCTAAGTGAAGATTAGAACATAGCTAGAGAAAAATGCTAAGTTGGGTGAAAAGCAAGAGAAAATAATAGTTGGAGAGAAAGGTGTTCTTTAAAGGAAAAATTAGAGATTTTTTCCTAACTAAAACAAAAGAAAAATCCAAGGTAATTAAAGGGACATAGACCCTAAAAACAAGATGTTGCTAATGAAAAATATATTGGTAATAAATTATAATAATACCACTTGGGAATATAGAAGATGTTTTTATTCCTATAAGAAAGAAGTTTGAGCTCAAGAGGAGTTACTGGTGCCAACACATTAGTTGGGAGGAATGTTCTCTTTCCTATAGTTTTTCTAGCAAACTATGATGGTCAGATTATTTTAATTGTGTAATTGACTATTTGTGAAGTTATATAACATCTCCTTTTCATTTACTCCACATGTTATAAATATGTGTGTATTTGTCGAGAATGAAAAGGGGAAATGTATGTGTTTCCTATATTAGTTTAGGGCTTGAAAATATTATGATATATTTATACATATAATACTCTTAGTAAGATGGGTTATTAAATATGTTCTTTGATATACTAGAGAAATTATACATAATATTTGCTTAGTTATTGATGTATAGAGAATGAATACATCAAAAGTAATTAAAGATCTAGATTAAAATATATAAGGGATAACTTTTAATAGGATGACTTGTTTGATGAAGGTCTATCACTATGGTACGAGAGAAGTTTATGAGAAAAGGAAAAGATTGAAATGTGTTATTGATTAAATGGAAAAATATATGCATATAGTTAGATTTTTTTAATATCAAAGAGGAAATATCCCTGATGGGAGCATTATGCGATGTGAAAAGGGTTCATGGGGGAGGTGTTAATCCTCGTACAAGAGGTAGTTAATGGAGAAGTGCCTTGGAGAATCCTTTGCTTGAAGGTAGAAAACAAAGTTTTCAGAAGCAATAAGGTATATATGTTTAGTCTAGTTGAAATAATATCTTTTTCATTGTTTATAGGGAATGGGAGGTTAGACAACAGGGGTGATTAATGTGCATAGAGATTAAGGGGGCAACAAATTATGGCTTTACCATGCACTATATTCTAAAAGGCTATCATTGATTGAAAATATTGGATGCAATGTTTATGATTCAGTCAAGGAATAGGTTATTGTCATAATTATATGGGATCCTAGTTCACAAGGGGTGATGCTAGTTGGGGGAAAACCCAATGCGGGAAAACTGATGTAGCAGTTCTAAGGTTTTATTATTATGCAAGAGAAATATCTGAATACAAATCTAGGATGCTCATCTAGAAATCCTTTACAGATAAAATATGGGCAGAAAATCTAAGTGAGTTTTACCTCACTTCACCCAGTAGAATTTTGTCTGATCCAACACAAGACGGGCTAACCCCGGCTATTTCTACGTCCACCCTATGTCACCTTCTTTTCCCTCTATTTCAACTCTCCCAGTTGTTCTGGCAGTTCCAACTGTTTCGGCAGTTTTCCCTGTACGTCATCTCTCCTGGTTGTTACAGCAGTTCTCGGCAGTTCTGGTTGTTCCTGAAGTTTCCCCTCTATGTTAGCCTTCCCGGCTAATTTGTTTCCTCTGCGTCATCTCTCCCATCTATTCTGGCAGTTCCTAGAAACTCTGGAAATTCCCGTTATTTTCGGCTATTCCAACAGTTCTAGATTCTGTGTGACAAGCAGCTTTTCCACATCATCTCTCTCGGCTACTGCGTTGCCTCCTTGCAAGCACTTTTCGCCTCTTTGTCAGTATTCTCTAGAAATTCCTTTTCCCAAATTCTCACTTCCCCTCAGCTGCAAGATCTCCCCAATCAATTTTCCTCCTGACAACTTCTCACCTCAGAAAATCAATTTCCTCAATATCTATGTGTGTGTTTACAAACAAACCCCAAGCCTCCATTTTATACTTTTCATGTTGAGCCTTCAATGGCCGAAATTAAGTCTCTAATCAATAGATAAGATTAAAACATGACTTGATCCACCTTCTAGATCATTCTCAGCCATATTTTGATTAATACCCACTAATATTTTAATTTCCCTAATTTTAGACTTAAGAACTCCATTAAAAATATTAACTATTTTAATAAAATACAATCCGGGTGGAATTTCACCAAACAGTTTCTAGGTTCTTTATAGCTCATGTGTCTTAGCCTCTCTACCAATTTTCAAGGCTAGAGCACTTCCAATGCTAGCAAAAACTAATAATTATCATGTGTTTGTAGTGTATGTTTAGTCTTTGTTTGGTTGGTGCTCTATGGAGGTGTTTGGAGAATTCACAGGTCTGGTTAGGGTTGTTAATGTGGTCAAAAATGTCACTAAACTATTTTTTGGCCCTCTTCTCATTTGCAATTAGCCATTAGAGCGGTGGTGTGAAATTTCCATGGTGGGTTTTGATGCCTCAGTCTAAGTGACAAAGGTGGGGTATCAATTGTTGGACGAGGCATTTTGTAGGTGTGCATCCTCGAGGTATTGGTGCTAATGGGCGGGTCATGCTGGGCGGGGTATCTAGACTTAGGTGGTTGGGTGGCCACTAAAAGGTAGTATATGTGTCAAAAGGAATTTGGGAATTCAGGCACCTGAGAAAGTTGTCAGGGCTTCTAGGGGATGCACAACTGGTGCGATGATTTCAGTATGTGAGCTTGGTAGTGGGCACTCTAGTGGACACTGACATAGGGATTCTAGAGGAAAATGAGTGATCACTGGTGATGACACCATGCAGTGTGAGTGTGGTAGGGCTCAAAGAGATGGGGGTCCGTGAGGTCAAGGGGAAGTGCATAAGGTTGAGAAGTAGGATGATGAGGATTGGATCAACCAATATCTAGTCACCTCATATGGTCATGTGGAGCTCTCAATAACTTTCGATTTGCTAGAGGTTCATATTCAACGGCTTTTGAAAACATTGAGACATTGGCCTAGGATGTGCATGACGATCACAATGAGGTCATTTTCTTTCTCATTGACCTCCAATACAGCCAATGGCACATGATGGACATGTTTGTTTACATTAGGAGAGGATAAGAGTGGCTACAAGAGTGATTAGATAAGTTGGAAGGCCATTTGGAGCATATGGAGGCCCACTTCCACAAAGCTTTTCGTCTGTCACGTGCGAATGATCTGTATGACTCAAATCCATATTCAACGGCTTTTGAAAACATTGAGACATTGGCCTAGGATGGGCATGACGATCACAATGAGGTCATTTTCTTTCTCATTGACCTCCAATACAGCCAATGGCACATGATGGACATGTTTGTTTACATTAGGAGAGGATAAGAGTGGCTACAGGAGTGATTAGATAAGTTGGAAGGCCATTTGGAGCATATGGAGGCCCACTTCCACAAAGCTTTTCGTCTGTCACGTGCGAATGATCTGTATGACTCAAATCCAAGTAATTTAGTTGATTAAGAAAGAATGTGGGATGCATTTTGATACTTGGGAGGTTTTAACTATTAGGGGAAATCTGTATATGGGTTGTATGTTTTTTGTTGTTAATATTAGTACATTTTTGTTTATACCATCTAGCCAACAGGTTTGGTATGAATGAGACTGATCATCTTTTAAACTTAAGCTCATCAAGAGTAACTACTTTTTTAATTAATAGAACATGTTGACTTATAAGAAAAAAATCAAAGAGGAATAACGAGTATAATAAGCACAATAGAAGATATAGTAAGTATATATGCATCTTACTAAAAACGAGTAAGTCCAACTAATATTTCAAATAAATCAAATAAATATTCAATGATAAGGAAACATGGAATAGAAATGAAATTTAATTGTAATATTTAATAGTTGCATGCCGATCATTTAAATGATACTTTCCTTATAAGATAACATTAATCCATTAAGTTGGTCAATAGGATTTAAGGACCAATTCTGGGTCACGTTGATGTGTGGATAGGGATCTAAGGGATGCTTATAACCATTTTCAGAGCTGCATAATTTGTATAACTATTAGGTCCCTATACTACTAGTGTAACCCCTTATTGTTATTAGTACAACCCCCTTATTATATTTTTGTGCCCATGTAGTCCCCATATTGTTATTATTGTGCCCCATAGAAGCCCACTATTGTTATTATTGTGCCCTTACATTATTATTATTATGCCAGCTATAATTATATGATGACCCCTTAGACCCCTATATATAGAAAGGGGGTCTTGTCATTTGTATCATCGAAGAATTGTTAATTTGTGCAATGTAAAGGAGGTTGCCCCCTCGAAGAGGCTTATTTCTAAGGTTTTTTTCTATATTTTCTATCTTTTTGTGAGCTAGTTTCATAACATTTGGTATCAGAGCTTTGGATTCTAGGGATTCGCTGCTCCAAACAGGTCATCGTGGCATTTTCACTATAACTTTTTTCTGTGACGTTTCCGATGCTAAAAAAAAACCATTTGAGATGAAATATCACTGAACCTCGGGTCCAAATTTCAGATCTTGTATCACTATATTTTCATAGATATGATCTAAGTAAGCTAGGTTTTTTGAAAACTCCAGAATTCCATTTCAAACAGGTTAGCGTGGAATTTTCTCTATAATTGTTTTTCTGCGAAGGTTCAGACTCTAAAATTAAAACCCATTTGAGCCACAATTTTAGTGAAGCTCAGGCCCAAACTTCACAGCTTGTCTCGCTATATTTTCGAATATATAATCTGAGGAATTTAGGATTTTTGCAAACTCTCGAATTACATCCTACACATGTGAACTTGGTAAAATCGTCATAACTGTCTCTCTAAGCATCATATTGAAATTTCATAAGAATTTACAAAAAGAGGACAGACTTTAGTTTTCTGTGTATCTGACTCGGGTCCTAAGGTTGAAACAATGACACGTGGAACTTCGTACGAGTGTGCTCTACTGAACTAGTCTATAATTAGGTCATCGTGGGAGACTTGACATAACGCTTCCTTTCAGAATCCAACCTTGATCAGACTTGCAGGGTTAGAAAAAGAACTTAGAGGGCTATTACAAGGAAAATTTTCGAACTTAAAGATCCAAAATTACATAGTTACAGTCGTTTCAATATTGAGCTCCTAAAATCAAGAAAACGTGAGATGGGGAAGTTTGATGGCAAGGATCTAGTAAATTGGATACTACAGATGGAGAAATATTTTGATCTACATGGTGTACCACTGTTACAAAAGGTACATATTGCATCTTCATATTTAGAACTGGATCAATTTTATGGTATAAAGGCTTTGTTCTCGTAAACCACTTGTTACGTGGTCAATTTTCATGGAGGAAATGATAGCACATTATGAGGATACAAAGAGAAACACCTTCTTTAGCCAATTGATAAATCTCAAACAAAAGTGTTCAATCGTAGAGCACATTGAGGACTTTCTAAAAGTGAATATAAGGGAAAATGATACTCCAGAGAAGCAGAGGATTGATGTCTCCATATGGACTTTAAAGGATAACATTCAACAAGAGGTTCGTCTTTGGGAACCTGATTCATTGGAGAAGGCATTCAGGTTGGCAAGAAAAGTGGAAGGAAAAATTATGGAAACAAAGAACTCTACCCTTCACAACTTTTTGTTGCCTCGAAAATCGTTGCAACAACATTGGGGAAACCACCCGGTCCGGACCTTAGTATAGCTCCTTTTCCGTTTGGAATAGTGGCTCCGACTGGGGGTAATGGGACCAGTTTCCCAGAAATAGATAAATGGGATGAGTGAATGCTTTGTAAATAACACTAGTGATAGGCAGAAGGATGAAACTATTGATAGAAATATAAGTAAATGAAACTATCCCGGGAATCTATTGAGCTCTAAAGCGTAGCTTTTAATGCTCTATATCTACAAGACAAACATATAGATGATTGTATCTTTAAGACATAGATATTGAATCATTTAAGATTGTTGTGCTTAAATAGTTAAGCGCAGCGATTGAAGCGAAATTACTACACTTTATACATTCATATCATTATCATATACATGATTTAAAAGTAAAGGAACATCATATAAACACCCAATAGTGGAATGAATAAGATTTGATGTTATAGCGCATGCATACAATCAACAATAGCAAGAATAATTACATAACGATTCACATACACAGAATGACTTCAGACAAAGATAGAAATACCATTTGAGCTGCTTGCCACTCCCAGATATCAATCGCTATGTGTGGTTCTTCCCTTAACGCATAAACATTCCTCAATCAATGACAATAGCGCACAATTGTATAAATAATTTTCTCCATTAAAGTAAGAACGACTGGTCGAGTTTCATAAAAGAACAAAGGCTGAAGCACAATAGTGCAAACTTCAGTCTGTTAAGTCTATTACAAAATTTTACGACCCTTTCTAAAAAAATGAAAGGGTCTATAAATACAATACTAATTTAAATATCTACTAAACAGAAATGCTACTAAATTGATATCAATAACTCTTGATCCTATTTTGGCTAGCGATCTGGCAAGCTGGAGGGTGATTCATCAAGTCGGTTGCTTTCCTTTGAATCTGAGCTGATTTATTGCAAGCATTGGCTCAACTTTCGGAGGTTTGTTGAGGCGTGTATTGAGCTGGGCAGCATAGGTGGCATCTTGAATATCGAGAATTATACACCTGATTGCATCTGTTAAACACTTAAGGGTGGCTCTTTGTGTATGTGGCTTAATTAGGAAGAGCCAATATGAGTCCAAGTTTAAACTATTAATCCCGGCGATTAATCTTCCCTTTTCTTCTAACTCAGGATAACATGATTGCTCCAATGTATTTGTTGTTGTTATTTTTCCTGGTGTACATTGGGAAATCATATTTTCCAAGTAGAGAGTGTTGTTGACTAAATCAACTAAATTGCTAGAAGTTGATTTACATCTTGAAGCCGCTCTCTCTGCTTTCATCACCTGAGTGTGCCATTCTGTGAAAACTATATCCTTATATGTTTCAAGTATCCTGGGCAAATTTGCTGCTTTTCCCTGATCAGAATCTTGCCAGTCAAGATATGTAGTAATGTCCTCTTCGGCTTGATTTAATTCATTCCTGGCCTTCTCTACCTACTGATTTATAGATGTAGTTAACTCGCACAGTGGCTCAGCTTGAGCGATTTGTTGGCACAAGAGTCTAACCTGAGATATTAACGCATTGTTTATCAATGATGCTTCTTTTTTGAACTCTGCCACTTGCGAAGCACCTTTCATCTTTTCTAGCTGCGATGACATTTGAGCGATTTGCTCATCTTTGGTTTTCATCATTTGTTCATTCGCTGCTCTCAATTGTGCCAATGCCTCCGTCAATTCTTTCTGTTTCTGTATCGCACTTATGGTTATCTTTTGCTTTTCCGCTTGCAAATTGCTGGGTTAATTGATTTTCATCTTGCTGTTGTGCCAGCAACTGCTTCCTCTGCTGCGCTGCTTCTTTCCTTTGTCTCACCAATTCCGCCTTAATGCAGAGATTTTCTGGTCCTTTATTCTTCAATAGAAGGCTTACCATCCGATGATCGTCGATTGTTGCTGCCGAATAGGCTCCAGCATACTGTGACAACTTTGTTAGGTCATCAGAGGGGTCCAATTCCTCCTTCCATACTACATTACCAGTGACTGTTTGCTCCGGAAAGATAGAAGGTTGATCAATCCTTCATCTTTTCCTTGATTGCTTTACGACTACTCTATGCCTCAGGCTATAGAAAACATCCAATGGAGGAATATTTTCTACCTGCAGAATGATTTGATTGGTGGGGTCTTTTGGAATTATCTCAACATCCTTAGAACTGGGTGGGCTGCTGGTTCCACTTAGAACCTGAGGTGAAGTAACGTCTTGCATGTCGTTAGTCTTAGAAGTGTCTGTATCTTTTGAGCATTCTAATCCACTGATGATAGAATGAAACTGCTGCCATTCCTGGAGCAATTTAGGATCTGTGGTAGTGTCCACATTGACATCAGTGGTGGTCTATTTCCCTTTCTTAGTTTGAGACTCCTTCTGTACTTATTCCTGCTCTTTCCTCTTACGCTCCTCTTGTTCCCTCTGTTGTCTATCCTCATGCTTTTTCTTTAGCTGTTCTTCCTGCTCCTTCCTCTGCTTTCCCTCTTGTTCTTTCCTCTGCTTTTCCTCCTGCTCCTTATTATGATCTTTTGTTATAGTAGGAGGTTCCTTTAACTATTTCCGACCAGACTCGCTTGACGATGTCGCTGGGGTCGTTGCTAGTAAATCTAGAGGCAGAGTTTGCAACCTCTGTTCTCTAAGTTTATTGAACTCAGTCAACCCTTCATCATTATATTTCATCCT
>APFE030008907.1:186508-203712 GCA_000404065.3 Pinus taeda
TCTATAAAACAGAAATGCTACTTAAGCTGATATCAATAACTTTTGTTGCTATTTCGGCTGGCGATCTGGGGAGCTGGAGGATGATTCATTCGGTCGGCTGCTTTCCTTTGAATTTGAGCTGATTAATGGAAAGCATTGGCTCAATTTCCAGAGGTTTCTTGAGCCGCGAACTGAGCTGGGCAGCATAGGTGGCGTCTTGGATGTCGGGAATCATACACTGGATGGCATCTGTTAAGCATTTGAGGGCGGCTCTTTGTTCATGAGGCTTGACTAGGAAGTGCCAATATGTTTCCATGTTTAAACTATTAGCTCTGGCGATTAATCTTCCTCTGCCTTCTAACTCTGGATAACACGTTTGCTCCAATGCATTTGCTGTAGTAATCTTTCCAGGTGTACACTGGGAAATCATGTTTGCTATGTAGAGAGTGTCATTAACTAGATCAACTAAATTGCTAGAAGTTAATCTACACCTTGAAGCTGCTCTCTCTACCTTTAACACCTGTGTGTGCCATTCCGTGAACAGTATATCTTTATGAACCTCAAGTATCCTTGGCAAATTGGAGGCTTTTCCCGACTTCGAATCTTGCCATTCAAGATATGCAGTAATAGCTTCATCGGCTTGATTCAAGTCATCCCTTGCTTTTTCTACCTGCTCATTTATGGATGTAGTTAATTCGCAGAGTGGCTTCGCTTGAGAGAGTTGTTGACACAAGAGTTTAATTTGCGATATCAGCGCATTGTTTATCAACATCGCCTCTTTCCTGAATTTTGTTATCTACGAATCTCCTTTGATATTTTCTAGTTGCGCTGTTATTTGAGCGATATACTCATCCTTGGTTTTCACCAATTGCTCATTCGCCGCTTGTAATTTTTCCAAAGCCTCCGTTAATTCGTTCTGTTTCTGGATCGCTGCCTGATCAATCCTCTGTTTCTCTGCTTCTAATTGCTGAGCCAATTGGTTATTTATTTGTTGTTGCACCAATAACTGCTCGTCTGCCTGCACTGCCCTCTGTTGTTGTGCCGCTAACTGCTCCTCCGCTTGTATTACCCTCTGTTTTATCTCAGCTAATTCTGTTTGTAACGTGGAGATTTCCTGGTATTTAGTCTTTAATAAAAGACTTACCTCTGATGCTTTGTCGATGGTTGCAGCTGAATAAGCTCCAGCGTACTGTGACAATTTAGTCAAATCATCGGAGGGATCCAGTTTCTCCTTCCACACTACATTGCCCGTAGAAGACATCCAATGGCGGAATATCTTCTACTTGTAAAGTGATTTGGTCGCTGGGACCTTTCGGAATTACTTCAATATCTTTAGTTTTAGGTGGGCCGCTGGTTCCACTCAAAACCTAGGATGAGGTATCATCCTGCATATCGCTGGTCTTAGGAGTATCGGTACTTTTTGAGTCTTTCCCTCCACTGATAATGGTGCTGAACTGCTGCCATTCCTTTTGCAATTCAGGGTCTGTGATAGCACCCATGTTAGTATCGGTGGTGGTCTGTTTAGATTGAGACTCCTTCAGCAATTGTTCTTGCTTTTTCTTTTCTTGCTCTTCCTGTTCCTTTTGCCGCATCTCTGCCTGCTCTCTTTGCTGTTTATCCTCCTTCTCTTTCTTTAAGCGCTCTTCCTGCTCTTTCTTTAAGCGCTCTTCCTGTTCTTTCTTCCGCTTCTCCTCTTGGTCTTTCCTTTGTTGTTCCTCCTGCTCGTTATTATTTGCTTTCGTTATAGCAGGAGTTTCCTTTGTCTGTTGCTGGCTAGGCTCGCTTGATGCTGCTGCTTGGGTTGACGTTAATAAATCTAGAGGTAGAGTTTGCAACCTCTGCTCTCTAAGTTTATTAAACTCAGTTAACCCTTCATCGTTGTATCACAACTTGGCGAGTTCTTTGGCTTGACCTATTGATTCAGCTGAAGAGAACACATCATCGAACATATCTTCTTTATGATCAAATGTTGCTAATTTGGCATGTTCCAAAGCGGCATATGCAGTTCGCTTTGGGTCAAATGCTCTATTAGGGATTGTAGCCAGATTTAGAGCTTGAATCTTTGTGGCCTCTTTTTCAGCATGTTTAAGATCATGCAGGGTGAAGACACCACATCTGAAGGGAAAAGTAGGCCAGCCCCTTTTCTTCTCCTTTTTGAGAATCTGTGTAGTGCTCTCAGCTATAATCTGGTATGCAATTTCCCTTGCTAACAATTTATCAGGAACATATAATGGGAGGACATGAGGATTGGCTTGGCTGCCAAAGACTCTAATATAAGTAAAATACTCTTCTCCAAACCAATTAGCCACTGTTGGCAAGTCAAAAGAGGCTAGGTAGGAGATCCTTGAAATGGGTTTATCAAAAATTGAATAATAAACGGGAACCATGAAACCATTACAAATCTGATACAAGTGGTTTTTATAGGATGACTTCCACATCTTGCGATCATAAATATGAATGGGCGAGGGGTCCTGTACAGTCCACCTTCAACCAAGAATGGGGAATTCAGAATTGAAACACAAGGTATCTAGGATATATGCACTATAGTAGAATGGGGGAATTTTCCTCTCAGTGACTCTAGTTTTATTCCTAAAGTCACTAACAGCTACTGCTAGCTTATCCGAAAGGATAGTAGCCCAATCCATAATCACGTTGTTCACTGCCGCCTCCATAAGAGGAACCATCTCAATGGTAAAAATGGTAGAGTCGTGTAAACCCCACAATCTATACATCATTATACCTGCATAGCAATAAGGAGAAGCCAAAGAGTCTACCGAGTACTTACCAGAGGATTCGTGCTTGTGTTTATTTGGATTTTGCCTCCAGTCCTTGATAGGTTCGGACTCAATCTCGTTCTCGCTTGCAAACTTCTCCAAAAAGGCGCCATTGTATATATTCTCTGGCTTAGGCAAATGATACATTTGCCTCAGATCTTCTGGCTTAAATGACCCAAAAATCCTTCCATCCCTTGTGCTGAAAGTTCTGTCTGTGATGGGGATTTCTTCAATCGCCCATCGCACAACATCTGTATATGGGAGAATTTGCTCCCTTGCTGCTATCCTATGGAGGAAAGAATCGGCCAAATCCTTGAGAGTGCATTCCAACTTTTTTAATGAATCTGCGGTAGCTTCTTCTACCGTCTGCGTTGGTTTCTCGGCCTCAATTAAGTCATAAGTTCCTTGCCAAGTGACTCTGGCTAGGCCTGCGCATGTTATGTCGAATATTAGGCCTTTTTTGTTGTTTGCTGCGGCTTGTCCTGCAACTGGTGGATTGGAAGCACCTGCAACTTTCTTTGACTTCTTACCCAACATGCCCGAACTCCTGTCCGAGACTGAATTCTGCACAGAGAGGCAATTTGGTGTAACACAGAGAGATAGCGATAAAACTCACAATTGATAACAAATGAATAGATGAGCACTGATATATTTTGCTTTTTTAAAACCGGCGCGGAGACAATCTATAGGCAGATCGTAGGACATGAATCCATTAAATGACCGTATAGAGCCTGCCACCTTATAAATGCCCATTATATCAATATTTGGTCGAAAGATCTCTTTAAGCATGCAATGGACGTATTGGCGGCCGAGCGAGAGTGATTATGCCTTAAATAATAGTAAATTGAGATTTCCAATCATTTTAATGGCTTTCTATTGAAAATCGTACCTTATCGCATCGCATCGGGGGGTATAACAAGACTGGCTTAACAATGCCTTGAGTATCGCCGATCGCCGATTGCGATATCGCATCGGCGAGAGGCTGATGTGCATTAAGTTTGGAACAAGGGGACCCGCCGATCGCCGATTGCGATATCGCATCGGCGAAAGGCATATGTGCAATGATTTTAAAATAAATGGGATGTGCCGATTGTCGATCGCCGATAGCTTATCGCATCGGGTCTTTGATATGGGGTGCTTTGGTGGTGCATTTGGGTATCGCCGATCGCCGATCGCCGAGCACTATATCGCATCGGCGGAAAGCCTTTAAGTCATTTGTTGTGTCCCTCATGTCATTGCGATATGCGATCTTGTGATCGCTTTATCGCAATGACCGAATATTTGCTTTATTTCTTTTTAAAATGATATTTCTTTTAAAAAGGGTTTTCTTATAAAGCGCTCCTTTGATTATTGGACTTTTGTTAAGTAAAAGTTTTGATATCAATTTTATTTTAAAGGGACCCATTTCATATTTTAATGTTTTTATGTGTAAATATAACATGAAATGGGGGGTTGTTTGTAAAGCACAACACAACTATAAAGATGGAAGTGTTGTTTCTCTTAGCCTTCCACAACCTACAAGGTTGACAACAACAATTGGAAGAAAAAAGAGCAAAAATGACTTTGTTACAATTGTGATAAAAAAAATACATTAAAGGTCATAAGTGTGCTGAGAAGAAATTATTTTACATTGATTATGAAGAGGAGGAAGACAAGGATCAAGAAACATCAAAAGAAGAGGATGTACACCAGGAACCAACCCCAGAGAAAGAAGAAATGAATCAGACCATATCTTGTAAAGCATTGGCAATAATTACCACTCCTCAAACTTTCAAAATAGAAGGACATATCAAGAAGAAAAGGGTTCAAGAAGTGAAAGATCACATTGAGAAAGAAGAAATGATGTTAAATAATGAATCCATACAAGTGAGGATAGTTTTACATAGAGGAATGACCTGATATAGAGTTTTATAAACCCAACGTTTCGAACTACCAAGTGAGTCCAGAATATCTATTGTCACAACCCCTGATTATGGACTCACTTGTTAGTCTGAAACATTGGGTTTATAAAACTCTATAACAAGTCATTCCTCCTCTATTTAAAAAGAAGAAATGAATCCGACCATATATTGTAATACATTGGCTAGGATTACCACTCCTCAAACTATCAACGTAGAAGGACATATCAAGAAGAAAAATGTTCAAGAACTGAAAGATCACATCTAGCATTAAGAAATGAATCCGACCATATCTTATAATGCATTGGAAGAAATTACCACTCCTAAAACTCTCAAGATAGAAGGATATATCAAGAAGAAAAAGATTGAAGCATTGAAAGATCACATCGAGCATCAAAAACAAGTTCTCCAGTTTTTAAAGGATAACGCCACTTTGGTGTAGGATAGAATGAAACAACAAGCAGATCAACATTGCAGTGAAAGAAGTTTTTATGTAGACGATTGGGTATTTTTACGGATACATATCAAGAAAGCTACTTATGAGAAGGAAATGTTGGCAATACTACATGCACTTAATAAATGGAAACCTTACCTAATGGGAAGACACTTCAAGGTAAAAATGGATCATGATAATCTTAAATACTTTTTATAACAAAGATTATCTTTAGAAGAACAGAAAAAATGGGTCACAAATATGTTGGGTTATGACTTTGAAATCATCTACAAAAAAGGGAAGAAAAATGTTGTGCATATGCACTCTGAAGAAAGGATGAGGATGTGGAAGCATTGTTTTGTGTTTTTGCTATTATCCAAACTGATTGGATAAATGAAGCAAGGGATGAATGGAAGAAGGACAATGAAGTTTGGTCACTCATTCAAATGTTGCAGAAGATCCCAGTTCAAACAATATTGCCAGAACTTGACGAGGAAGGAAAAATCGTATTGGAACCTGGAGCAGTCACAAAAACAAGAACCCAACAGCTACGAAATCAATCAATTTCAAAGTATCTCATTAAGTGGAATAACTTACCCACTGAAGATTCCATGTGGGAGGACAAAACTTTTACATAGAAGCATCAAGAACTACTCAAGCGTTGAGGACAACACTTTTTTAAGGAGAGGGGCATGTTAGGTCCCTGTATTGCTAGTGTAACCCCTTATTGTTATTAGTACATCCCCCTTATTATATTGTTGTGCCCATGTAGTCCCCATATTGTTATTATTGTGCCCCATAGAACCCCACTATTGTTATTATTGTGCCCTTACATTATTATTATTATGTCCACTCTGATTATATTATGACCCCTTAAACCCCTATATATAGAAAGGAGGTTTTTTCGTTTGTATCATCGAAGAATTGTTCATTTGTGTAATGTAAAGGAGGTTCCCCCTCAAACAGGCTTATTTCTAAGGCATTTATCTATCTTTTCTATCTTTTTGTGAGTTGGTTTTATAACAATAACTATGCATCAATTACCAAATAATTCAAAGGCAAAAAGGAGGGTTTTCCTAGCCATGACTTATACATATTAAGGCATGGTTTATGTCTTATGGAAGTATGAACTTTAAATGAAAGAAAATTAAGTATCTAAGTAGTTATATGATAACATGGCATGTATAAGTAAATGAAATTTTATGACAATGAATAGATTCCTCACAAGTCCTTAAGGAAGAGAGACAAAGGAATAAATGTAAGAAGAATATAAGTGCATTTGCATTCATCTTTAAATTATTGAACTATAATAAAAATTAACTAGACAATACACACATAGAATTCATTGAAGTAATGAAGTTAAACAAATTATTGAAGATAACATTTCACACTGAAAGTAGTTATCTAGAAATCTATACTTGACTAAAAGAAAATGTAGTACAAGATTCTATTTGGTCTATTGACCATACAATGGAAATAATTACAAACATAAGGTGAAATAAATTCTATCATTTCAGTATTTGGAGAATGGAAACAAAGAAAAACTTCTATTAAATTTTACTATCAGTCCAATACATAAAGCAAGGGTTTGAATCCTCTCGACTATCAAAATTAAACACAAGGACCACAAAGGGTCTCTTTTGAGAAATCATCTAACATAAGATATTCAAGAAAAAATTCTAGTGATGTCATTAGTGGCTTAACCACTGTTAAATGTCAATTTCCTCTTATGGCTACAACCACAAAACTAAAATTGAGAATTTGTCCAACATGCAAGTTATAGATTATGAAAATAAGTGGCCACTGGTAAAGTCTTACGCGACCCTTTGTCTAATCCATACAACAAACAAGATTCAAGGAGAAAAATACCCATACCTATAACAATTTAGCCCAAAAAAAATCAAAGGATGTACTTGAGGGTTCATAATAAAAAGAAATATAGAGAAACTTTTCATTACTTGAGAATGATACCTTATATAGAATACCCTTGAATTAACTGTGATAAACAATGCACTGACATTAATGATTGTAACAAGTTTTTTTTTAACCCAATTGAACTCAGCAACCTGCCTGACACTTAACTACCAATAAACCTCTGGGAGGATATGATATGTCCTCCTCCTCGTAGCCTAGGTCACAACAGGGGGGATTTGAACCTGGGTCTTTCGAGTTTCAATGATTTCACATTTCTTAGATTAACCAATTGAGTTGCCCCCCAGGGACAATGATTGTAACAAGGTTAATATCATATAAGAAAAATGAAACAATAAAGAGAACATGTGTATTTAAAATGAAAAAGAAATTTGAATAATCTAGAAAATATTGATAGACTAATGAGGGATTTAAACCCTGTTGATGATATTACAGTGAAAAATAAATCTAGCCAAAAATTTAGTCATAACCATAATCTAAAAGAAAGAGATAAATTTCTTATAACAAAATCCAAAAGAGGGTGAAGTCAAAGTAATGAATAGATAAGAGAAATATTTTTTTTTTTGCAGAAGGGGGATTTTCATCCCATGAACGAGCAACAAAATCAATGAGGAAAGTAAAGTAAATAAATAGAGGTTACCTGTAGTATACATGGTGAAATACCAAAGAAAGATCAATCCATTTCCTCAGTAGAATCTATAAGGAAGAACGATAAGAGTGAAGACATGTAAAACAAGAATAAGAGAACAAATTCCAAGCCTAGATTTTGAATTTTTGAGAAGGTGCCAAGGATTTTACCTGAGAGAAAGATGTTGGGTTAAAACCCTCAATATCCATTGAAATTTTAAAATCCATAAATTTAGTAAGTGCAAAGAATCCAAGATGAAAGGGTTCCATTGATCCTGAGTACTATAACCTCAATTACCTTGCAATGGAAAAAAAATGTGATACAATTTTGAAGCTATTATAATGAAAAAAAAAGGAAATATTCATGAAAAAATCCTATCGAATATAAACAACGAAAGGAGGTAGTGTTTTACCTCTTAAATTCATTAATAATGGTTGCATGGAGGAGGAGTTATCTAAAAAAAAGTAAGGAAACGAAGACCCAAATGTCTCTAAGTTAACGGAACACCTATAAATTGACATAGGTTGAGGTTTAAAACCTTTGCAGAGAGAAACCCTAGTGAAAACAAAAATAAACATAACAAAATGCAAATGAGCATAAGAAAATACCTCAAACCTAGTCATTTAATCTTTGAATAACTATGTCTATTGGATTACTTTGAATCATCACCACCATTGAACATGATTGTCATGTGTATAGGATGCATTGGCCCATGGGTTTGTCGACATGTGAAAAGAGTCACATGGGTGGCAATTCCATAGGAACTCAGACACCCTAGTAATATGTAGAATTTGTTAATAAATCAAATGTTGTATGTTCCTAAGGATTATTCCAACCTACGTTAAAATGGTTTAAATGTATATGTATCGGAGACTTGGTTTCACAAAAAGGGGGATGTTCCATATCCTATAGTTAAAATAAAATAAAACAAGGGATGTGCAGTTATAAATAGCAAAAAACGAAAATGGATATAAATGGGTTAATAATTGTATAATCGTAATGTAAACCATTGCATAAATCCTACCTCCTATCAATATTGATGTCACAAGAAATATGTATGTCTAACTGTTATGAAACCAGCTCACAAAAAGATAGAAAAGATAGATCAACGCCTTAGAATTCAGCCTCTTCGAGGGGGCAACCTCCTTTACATTACACAAATGAACAATTCTTGCATGATACAAATGACAAGACCTCCTTTCTATATATAGAAGTCTAAGGGGTCATAATATAATCAAAGCCGACATAACAATAATAATGTAAGGGCACAATAATAATAATAGTGGGCTTATATGGGGCCAATAATAACAATATGGGGACTACATGGGTACAAAAATATAATAAGGGGGTTTTGCTAATAAAAATAAGGGGTTACACTAGTAGTATAGGGGCCTAACATACCCCTCTCCTTCAAAAAGTGTTGTCCTCAACGCTTGAGTAGTTCTTGATGCTTTTATATATAATTCTTGTCCTCCCATGTGGAATTGATCGATTTCGTAGCTGTCGGGTTCTTGTTTTTGTGGCTATACAGGTTCCAATATGATTTTTCCTTCCTCTTCAAGTTCTAGCAATATTGTTTGAATTGGGATATTCTGCAACTTTTGAATGAGCAGCCACACTTCTTCATCCTTCTTCCATTCATCCCTTGCTTCATTTATCCAATCTAGGTGGATAATAGAAATAGCACAAAAAAATGCTTCCACATCCTCATCATTTCTTGAGAGTGCATCTGCAACAAAATTTTGCTTCCCTTTTCTGTAGATGATGTCAAAGTCATAACCCAACATATTTGTGACCCATTTTTTTGTTCTTCTAAAGATGATATTTGTCTAAAAATTATTTAAGACTATCATGATCCATTTTTACCTTGAAGTTTCTTCCCAGCTGAAATACACCTAACAAGTAAAGACTATGTGTGGAACCAGAAATTCGATTATGAAAGTGTCCTCTTCAGATGTTGATCTTTCTTTGAGATAGGCCACCTAGCTAAAAACTACCCAAAAGCCTCCCATAAAAAATTCTGCTAGAAAAAATCACCATAGATCTACCTGGTGGGAAGGAGCACAAAAAGAACACTACATTGTCATCAACGAAGAATACTCTCGAGAAAACTCTGAATCACAAGAAATTGGGCAAGAAAGAAACAACTCTCAAGATAAGCAGGGGGAAAGCCCTGCCCAACAACAAAAGAGTGAACTCGACAACCCCTCAAGCATCAACAGTTATGAGGATTTGAATGCCGCACAAAATAATTATTCATTTAATAGCAAAGCAAATCTCCTAGACCAAACTTCTTCTCCGACTATCTTCAAAAGGACGAACACAACAGATCGTGAAGTTAAGACACCAATTTCCCAAGAACCAGAAGGGATGAAGGAGATGCAATATAAAGAAAGTTGGAAGACCATAGAGAATAAAAAGAAAGCTACAGCACCAACCTCGCCAAGAAAGACGAGGAGCTAGACAATTAGAAACTAATAAAATTATAGGTCTGATAGACCAATTTGGTCTCAGTGGACATTAACCGCCACCACCACCATCATCATCATCAATATTGCCAACATTTCCTTCTCATAAATAGCTTTCCTCAGATGTAGCCGTAAAAATACCCAATCACCTACATCAAAACTTTTTTCACTGCGACGTTGATCTACCTGTTGTTTCATTAGATTCTGCACCAAAGTGGTGTTACCCTTTAAAAGTTGGAGAACTTGTTGTTGATGCTCGATGTGATCTTTCACTACTTGAACCTTTTTCTTCTTGATATGTCCTTCTATCTTGAGATTTGAGGAGTGGTAATTTCTTCCAATGCTTTACAAAATATGGTCGGATTCATTTCTTGATGCTCGATGTGATCTTTCACTTCTTGAACATTTTTCTTTTTGATATGTCCTTCTATCTTGATAGTTTGAGGAGTGGTAATTCTAGCCAATGCATTACAAGATATGGTTGGATTCATTTCTTCTTTCTCAATGTGATTTTTCACTTCTTGAACATTTTTCTTCTTGATATGTCCTTATATCTTGAGAGTTTGAGTGGTAATTCTTGCCAATGCTTTACAAGAGATATTCAGATTCATTTCTTCTTTATTTGGGGTTTGTTCCTGGTGTATATCCTCTTCTTTTGATGTTTCTTGATCCTTTTCTTCCTCCTCTTCATAATCTATGTAAAATAATTTCTTCTCAGCACACTTATGACCTTTAGTGCATTTGCTATCACAATTGTAACAAACCCCTTTTTCTCTTTTTTCTTCCAATTGTTGTGGTGTAAACCTTGTAAGTTGTGGAAGGCTAGGAGAAAAAACACTTCCATAATGATAGTCATGAATGGTGGGATTCCCTCTTTCCATAATTTCACTTTCAATTTTTCTTGCCCACTTGAAAGCCTTCTCCAATGAATCAAGTTCCCAAAGACGAACCTCGTGTTGAATGTTATCCTTTAAAGTACCTCTGAAGACATCAATCCTTTACTTCTTTGGAATACCTTTTACCCTTATGTTCAATTTTTGAAATTCCTCAATGTGCTCTACCATTGAACTCTTTTATTTGAGATTTATCAATTGGCTAAAGAAGGTGTTTCTTTTTGTATCTTCATAATGTGTTATCATTTCCTCCATGAAAATTGACAACGTAACAAGTCGTTTACGAGAAAAAATCCCTTTATACCATAAAAATTGATCCAGTTCTAAATATGAAGATGCAATACGTACTTTTTGTAACAATGGTATGCCATGTAGATCAAATATTTCTCCATCTTTAGTATCCAATTTACTGGATCCTTGCCATCAAACTTCCTTATCTCTAATTTTCTTGATTTTAGGAGCTCGATCTTGAAACGATTGTAACTCTGTAATTTCATATTTCCAGGTCCTAAAATTTCATCCCGTAGTAGCCCTTTGAGTCCTCTTTCTAATATCGAAAGTTTGATCAAGGCTGGATTCTGTAATGAAGCGTTATGTCAAATCTCCCATGATGACCCGATTATAGACTAGTTCAGTAGAGAGAACTTGTACGAAGTGCCACGTGTCATTGTTTCAACCTTAGGACCTAAAGCCGATATACAGAAAACTACAATCCATCCTCTTTCTGAAACTTCTTACAAAATTTAAATTTGATGCTCAAAGAGAAAGTTATGATGATTTTCCCAAGGTCACTTGTTTATGATGTAATTCAAGAGCCTCCAAAAACCCTAAATATCTCAAATTATATCTCCGACAATATAGTGAGACAAGATCCGAAATTCAGACCCAATATTTACCATGATTTCATTTCAAATGGGTTTTAATTTCAGAGTCTAAACCTTCGTAGAACAAATATTATAGCGAACATTCCACGATGACCTGTTTGAGATGAAATTATGGAGCTTGCAAAAACCCTAACTTCCTTAGATCATATCTCCAAAAATATAGCGAGACAAGATCTACAATTTTAACACGAGGTTTAGATCGATTTTTTATCAGATGGGTTTTTTTTTAAGTTATAAAACTTCGTAGCGAAAAAGTTATAGCGACAATGTCATGATGACCTGTTTGGAGCAGCGAAACCCTAGAATCCACAGCTTTGATACCAAATGTTATGAAACCAACTCACAAAAGGATAGAAAAGATAGATCAATGCCTTAGAATTTAGCCTCTTCAAGGGGGGAACCTCCTTTACATTACACAAATGAACAATTCTTGCATGATACAAATGAAAAGACCTCCTTTCTATATATAGGAGTCTAAGGGGTCATAATATAATCAAAGCTAACATAACGATAATAATGTAAGGGCACAATAATAACAATAGTAGGCTTCTATGGGGCCAATAACAACAATATGGGGACTGCATGGGTAAAAAACATAAAAAGGGGATTTTACTACTAACAATAATGGGTTACACTAGTAGTATAAGGGCCTAACACTAACCTTATGTTAAGCCACTTTACAAAGTTTAAGAACGGTGGTGAATCTTGATAAGTTCCCATGGTGGACTTAAGGGGGAACTTACATATTAACAAGTCTGAGATGTGAATTTAATATAACAAAGGAAGTGATACTCTAGAGGACAAAGAGACAAATTTAACCATTGTTATCTTGAATTCCATATAAATATATGCCAGTAGTTAAATTATATATATAAAAAAGACATACTCGTGGTGAGAAAGATTTACTGTTGAACTGCAATTATGTGAGTAGGATTTATTTTTTTTTAAATGTGTAAATAAGGTAAATCACATTTACATTGTCACTATAAAATTAAATTAAATGATAGATTATTATCAGGTTTTCATCACACATCTTGCGACAAGGGAGAAGGATCCCACTTTTGATGAGTTGGTCAGTATACTCATGTAGGAGGAACAAAGGAAAAAGAACCTCAAACAACTTTAAACCTCAAAGTTGTGATTTGGCATAGATAAAAAAAGGGAAACCACATTTTAAGAGGAATCCTTGGGAAGGTAATAGAGGAAAGTCACCACATGGAAAATCATTATTTGGTAAGCCACAATTTTCAAAATCACAACCACGTATGACATTTCCAAAGGTTGATATTAAATTCCATTATTGTGGTAAATTTGGACACTGCTCTGGAGATTTCACAAAAAGGAAATACCATCAGTCCAAATATAGAAATAAGAGGCACACTAGTAATTTTATTGATAGTCTAAGGATAAACAATCAATGATGGCATCAAAAAGTTTACATTGTGTGTTACATACATTGCATTATCTCCTGAAATAGATGATCCATATACTTTGTTTGATGATTCTGAAGATTTCCTCCATATGTCCTATAACAGGCACTTGTTTGAGAATTTTTATGAAACTAATAATGGTGGGAATATATATCATGTGGATGACCGCTCAAAAAATATTAAAGGGTATGGTGACATTACCTAACACTTTTGTTAAACTAATTCACAATGTGATGTATGTGCCTAGTATCAAGGAGAATCTAATATTACTTTCTACTACAATATGTCAAGGCTTGAAGATGGAATTTATAAATTCACAGTCTGGTGAAATATATCCAAGACCATTACAATATTGTTGCAATATTAGTTAGAATTGAAGTATTATATAAGCTCAATGTGACAACCAAAATCCATCAAGCATTGGTATCCATGACCATGACAACAAAATATCTTTGGCATCAAAGGTATGGCCACATTAATTATCATGATCTATTACTACTTCAAAAAATAGGAATGATATAAGGTATTCTAATACATAGGAATGAATATTCTACATGTGAAGGGTGTGCATTAGGGAAGATGCATAGGGAAGAGTTCCATACTCATATAGATTAAAGGAAAAGGGATATTTTGGAAATTATGCATACAAATGTATGTGGTCCTATGTAGAATAGGTCATTAGGTTTAGCATATTACTTCTTGATGTTTATTGATGATTTTAGTAAATATACATGAGTGTATTTCATGAGAAAAAACAATGTATTTGAGTATTTTGAGTTCAAAAATTTGGTTGAAAATAAAACAAGAAATTGCATTAGGATCCTCTGATTAGATCAAGGGGGAGAATATATTTCAAATGATTTCATTAAGTACTTCAAATCCCATGGAATTGTACAAAAAAACATAGTACCATATACTCCATAGAAGAATGGAGTAGCTGAAAGGAAGAACAAAACCTTGGTAAAATGTGCATAAAGCATGTTAAAAGATAAAAATCTTATTGTTGTTTTTGGGAGGAAGCAGTTAACACTATTGTTTACTTGAAAAATAGATGTCCAAATAAAAGTATGTATCATAATATTCCATTTGAATAAATTTATTGTAGTGTCCTCGACCCCCAACTAGTTAAACATTACTCAACAATGCTACAAAACCCAATTAATAGCTTTGGATTTATCTGTTGAAGTGTACATGTTTATTTCTGCCAACCATTTATTGTGGAGATGGAAATTTAATTAAATATGCCATGAAAAACTATATTCCATGCAACTTTATACATGTTATGCATAAAACAAATCAAATTAAACACAATAAAATCATAAAAACATTTAATCAAACACATTGCACAAATAATAAGTAAGTACAATGTCTCAACACTTATCTAAGGAAATGAGTCAACTGGATATGGTCTCCCTGCCATGGACCATGTGATTCAAAATCTCAACCATACGTCACCCCGAACTCGAATAACAAGTCCAAATGCAATAGTTGACAAAAACAAATCAAAAATGTGGGCCACAACACTAACACCTAGCAGCCTTCGTCTCTAGCCATGGGCTCATGTCCCCCTAACTGACACCCAAGTGGCGCAATTTGAATCTCTAAGTGGTGCCCATCTTTATGAGAAACTTATGATTGGCTATGACATTCTTAGCCTACAAATCTAGGTGCCTTATTGTTGCCCAATGTCCAAGTGGAAAATAAATAAACTAAAATCCCCTCAGTTAGTTCAGAGTCCCAAATAGGACTCACCAACTATCTCCAATTGTGTTCCCTACTAGAAATCCATGGAACCAAGCCATACATAGTTCCAACAAACCTTTGGATCCACCAAGCACCCAGAACTACTTTAGTGCTCACATAAATTGGATGTGTCCCTTAGCACAGTTAACTTAATAACTACACCCCAGTCAGTTTGAGAGTACACCCCAGGACTCACTGGCAATAAGTTATTAGACTTACTTTCATAAATCTATTACTGAATAATGAATCAATCCATAATCAGAACAAAACTATCACCATTTTTAAATGCATGGATCCAATTGGCCATGTGGCACTCACTGAAACCATGTGGGTTGTAGTACATACTTTTCACCAAAATCAATTGTTTCCTTTTTTCCTTAGAATTTCATACCCCATACTCTTTTCGTGGAGTGGGCTCTGCAACTAGCCTTATTTAATTAATTTATTAAAATATATATATATATATATATATATATATATTATATATATATATATATATATATATATTATATATTATATATATATATATATATATATATATATATATATATAATATATATATATATATATATATATATATACGAAATTATATCGTGGCTTCCTTGACCACCTAACAAAAACCAACACATCAATATCTAATGCACTCCATGGGAATGCAAGCCAAATAATTGGTCACCTAGCTCACAAACCTAATAATCAAAAATATTTATGGATCATTAGCCTAATATAATGAGTACATATATTTATATGATCAAACTAGGTAGGGGCATTACACTCCTCCCCCACTTATTTTATGCACCGTCCTTGGTGCATCGCATATACAGATATACATATATATACAATATTTTAGTAAAAAAGGTGAGGGTATTCTACCCTCATGACTTCTTCTTTCTCCTAGGTGGGATCCTCAAGACCAGACATAGTCCATTACACCTTTACCATGCATATGGCTCGATTCTGGAGCACTTTGACCATATTGTCCAAGATTCACGTTGGCTAAACCTAGAAGTCTCCCTCGGGTTCTAGCTGAATCATTTTCCAATCAATAACATGATTAGTTCCAGGATATATTTCTTAAGCAATGAAACATGAAATGCAACATGAATATGAAAAGATGTACGCAATTCAATCCTATATATAATGTGTTTATTTATCTCCAAGATCTCAAATGGACCACAATATCGGGTTTCCAACTTGGTATAGTTCCCAATTTTATTGAGCTCTTATTTTCTATTACTTTCAAAAATACGTGCTCCCCAACATTAAATTCCCTACATGTCCTATTCCTATTTGCATAATTTTTATGCCTATCTTGGGTAGCTTTCAAATTTTGTTTTATTTTAACTATCTACTCTTCCATGTCCCTGGCAAGTCAGGGCCCACCATAATTCTATCCACTGGGCTACTCCAAATAATAGGAGTATTACATTTTTATCATAAAAAGCCTTAAATGTGATCATTTTTAATGATTCTTGGTACTCATTCTTATATGAAAATTCTACAAAATGAAGGTAATCCTCCCAATTGGATGGTTTATCCATCCTTTACATTCATAACATATCTTTAATTATTTGGTTTACTTGTTCAGTCCATCCATCAAACTTGGGATGATATGTTGTGGTAAAATTTAAATTGGTACCTATCCCTTTAAATAAATTGGTCCAAAATTTGGATGTGAATTTTGGATCCTGTTACACTGAAATTTGTCACCATGACTATCTGCAGTTAATATGGCTCCATCAATAGTCATATTATCCTCCTTGTCAAGCCTCATACCTCTGCTCTTCATGTCAAACTTCAAAAAGAGAGAAAGTCACTTAAAAACATGTTTATCTCTGGGTACGCAGGTTCTCTCTACCTTGCCTGCGTGTACGCATCCCAAACACACTGTACCTGCGTACTTGTACGCTCTGTAAGCCAAAGGATGGGTGCGTACCCATGTAAAGGTCAAAAGGCGCGAGTTTCATCTTTAAAAAGTTACTTGTGGTCACTTCTAGAGCCTTCTAGGAGAGTGTTTGACGTGTATTGAGCGCCTCCAGATGGTTCATGCATCCCTATGATAGAGGAACTTATCCCATCAAGAGAGGAGCTACCCCATCCAAAAGAGGGAGTATCCCATTGATGTTGGAACTGAATAACTTC